>JAVJIF010013228.1:0-35000 GCA_038442645.1 Agave tequilana
TATGGATAAGTCAAAACAAGTTTGGAGATAAAAGAAGAATTCAAATTCAGAGATATTTGCTCCTCTTATCTTCATACGCTTCTTATCCTCTGGTTTCTCCTATAAATACCCCTGCATAGCAACAGAGGAAGGGCAAATCTCAAAAGTGCAGCAAACTAAAAAGCTAAATCTAGGGTTTTTAGGCTAGTTGTAGTTTAGGTTTTTCTTTTCTTTTTTGTAACTTTTATTTTTTTTTTTATGTAACTGAGAGTGGAGGACGCTTTCATGGAGGAAGGAGTTCATGCTTGTACTGAGGTGACATCGGTGTAAGTCATACTTTTCTTCCATTGTTAATAAAATCTACTGAAGGTTCGTTTTTGTTATTCTTGTTTTATTTTATTGTTTTTCTATTCTTGTTTTCTTTTATTGTTTTTCTCTGATGTCTTGCAAACCATGAGATTTGATCGCTTCGAGACTGCTAGCCAAAGAAGTGCCCTTGATGGTTTATGGTGATGAACAGATCCTATACGCCGTGCTTGAATGCCTTTAGAGACAAGGTAAGTCGTTGCAAACGGATCAAAGGTAAACGGGCTGAAGAAGTAGGTATGTGTTATAGTTTTCTTTTATTTTTGTAGATTAAATCACCATCTTCCAACTCTTTGTTTTCCAACTCATTGTAATACCACTTCTATTTCTCCATCTTTTAACCTACCGCTTTCTTCCTAACCTAACTTTAACTACTATTTTCTTATTTTCCTTTTAATAACTAAAAAAAGAAATTTTAGAGAACTTACTTAAACGCTTCCATCGCTAGTCCCTCCCTGAGGATCACGACCCGCATAGCCATTGCTACAGCAGATTACAATTGAGCACCTTGCACATCTTTACTTCTAAATCTAATATTCTATATTTTTGTGTGCAGGAAAATCTCAATCACATGTATGTCAATGATCTAATAATCATGGCATTTTCATAATAATCAATAAACATCAAAGCATGCTATAAACGAATGATATGAAAGCATGTAAATATAAACGGGAGTAAAGGATTGTTACCAAAACTGAAGAGGCAACTCTCCATGTTCTCCAAACCAAGGTGGTCCTCCACAAAACTCCCCTGAAAGTGATGCATCCAATTAATCCTCTTTAAGCTCGGAACGCATCCACCTCAAGGCACCAACGCTCTCACGTCATGCGAGAGCCCACACCTATATCAAATACAATAGGGGTGGTCTTTGGTACCCACACTTTTTTGGGTTCATGGGGTTAGTACCTTTTCTAACCCAAACAAATTTATTTGCTAAATTAACATCATGTATATGATCATAGCAAAATTTAGCAAGGTGGCCCTTACGTCCACAATGTGTACAAGTGTACACATGAGCATACATGTGATGGGTGTGTACGTGAGGAGCATGTGTATGCCATGAAGGGTGTGCATGCATAGATGGAAATTATTTCTTTCGAAACAAAGATTCCAAACGTATATGACTAAAAAACACAATGGCTCAAAGTGAAGCCCAAACAATCAATATTCTTCTTTAGCATGGATATATCATTTTAATTAAAGAAGAAGTGTAGCATGCAATGGGTGAGCTAGATGAAACTATCCTAGCATGGCAAACATGTGAATCTATATCATTTTTCAAAGATTCATTTTTTTAAACAATCTTTTAATTTTTGTGAAATCAAATTTATTTTGTTTGTCAAAGAATTATTCTCCTTAAAACAAAATCAACTTTAGAAGATAAGTTTTCTTTTTTCTTCAAAATATCATTACAATCATTTTTAGATTTCAAAATTCATTTTCTTTTAAGGCAAGGTCAAGTTGAGATTTCAATGAATCCCTCTCATTAGAAATCTCCACCTTTTCTTGCAAAATCAAGTCAAGTCTAGAAATCAAATCTTTATTTTCATTATTAAGTCCTAGACTTTTCTTTTTCAAAATATTATATTTTTCTATCATTTTTTCACAAACAATAGATAGTTCTTCATTTAAAGTGTTGGATCAACATGCTCATTACTAGAAGAACTAGCATCATCACAATCTAGTTGAGATTCCAATTGTACCTCAAGGGAGTCATTCCCTTGGACCATGAAGCATTGTGGCTCGGATTTTCTACTAGATTCTTCCTCCGGTTGAATTGGCAATTGAAGCTGGAGGTGGTCAACTTGTTCCACACTGCAAAGGCGGAATCAAAGTTAGAAACAAGCATAAGATAATCTTTAGAAAGCGCGCTTCTAATAGCCTCAAGGGCTTGTGTATTGGCCCCTATATGATTGGGGTTACCAAGATAGCATTTCTTGGTAGCGGCAAGGAAAACATGCAAGCCTAGGGTTTTCAAATACATGGACATCCTAAATTTCCACATGTCAATGTTGGAGACATCGAACATGGGAGGTGATAAGCAATCCATGAGTATGTGCAAACAAATATACGTGCAAATGCAAATGATAGATTAGCAAACCAAGATCTCACTCCTAGGTGGTTAAACCAAATATCAGGAGCGTAGGCTCTGATACCAATTGAAATCACCTAGAGGGGGGGTGAATAGGTGATATGGCTAATCTAGAAACTAAATGCGAAAATTAAAACTTAATTGCAATCTACACTTAGTGCAACCAACGAGTGTAGCCGAATTCCCCGTGAAGGGCTCTGGACTAACTCCTCTTGATTCCTCTGAATAAGAGTTGAGGTGCTATATGAAGCTCTCGTGGTTAAGCACAAGTGAGGCACACACAAACAAACCAAGCATATAATATGAATGAGCAATATGAATAGATGCAAGGCACAATAATAAGAGAGAGTTGAGAGTCAATGGATCAAACGCAAAGATAAAGATGTGTTCCGAGGTTCGAGCCCCTAGCTCTACGTCCCCGCCTTCACCGAGAAGGATTTCCAATCTACTAACTTGTTCACCGAGGACTCCCACCGAGGGAACATCCACCCAGGAGATTTTGTACAACCGGGAGTACCGAACTCCTCTCTCAAATAATACAACCTCCACCGAGGCAAACAATCACCACCTCACACAAGAGGGGTAGGCCCGCAGCCAAACAACCACAATCCACCTCTACCGAAGAGGGATACAAACTAACCAACTCCACCTCACCAAGAGGGAGTAAACCACAATCTCAACCTCTACCAAAGAGGGAGCAAACACCAACCCAAATCAAAGGTTTACAATTTGGTGGTATCTTCAACCAAAAACAATTTTCCCACAAATAAATGATCCTAATAGAATAGGATAGAAGATAGGCTTAAGTGTGGAAAACAAAGTGTTTTGATCAAAGAAATTCTCTTGGGAAAACACCAAAATAGATATAGAAGTTTAGATCAAAAACTAATTCCCAAAACCCTAATTTCTTTGAAATAAACAAAACACTTTTAAAACAAACAAGATGGATCTTTTGGCACTAAAAACTCTTTTGAAAACTTATTTTAAACACTAGAGAAACTCTAAAATTTTTGCTCTTCAAAACTTATATAAATCCCCAAGAAATGGGGTATAAATAGCCTCCCAAAAATATAGCCGTTGGTTGAATTTGTCAGCCAGAACAGCTGGCGGTCGACCGCCAACAGTTATATTTTTGACCGTTGGGGGCATCCGGTCGACTGATCGGTCGACCGCAAAAAACAGAGAGTAGAGCTCTCTGGTCCGGTCGACCGGCCCAAGTACCAGGCCAGTCGTGCACAGGTTGTGCATGTCGGTCGACCGCCCGGTCGACCGGCTCCTGGTTCGGTCGACCATGCGGTCGACCGACAGAGCTTGTCAGGCACTGTTTTGGGTCAGAAAACTGGGTTAAAATAATTCTAAAAATTTCCATAAAACTTCTAAAAATCCACAAAAATAGTTTTATCATTTTACATTGATATACAAATATGTGATAAAAATTTCAACACAAATATCAAACATTTTGGACTTTTTTGTGTCTTATAAATTTTATCAAAATCCAAAAAATGTATTTTACCAAACTTTGATTTTTCAATAGGAAATCTGATTTTTCCTAAAACTCATTTAAATACAAAAACATGATACTTAAACACATTTAGGCATGATGCATATGGACATAAGTCCAATATACATGAAATATATATATATCATTATTTTTGACTTTAAATACCAAAATTATGTTTTGTTAAATTACAAAACACTAAAAACTCATGAATAGGCATATCAAAATAAGTTTGTCTAGGCTATGAAGTATGTATGTATATAGAACATATCTAATATACATTTAAACATTGTAAACTTGTATTGATATTATCTATTCATGAAAACAATATCGGTTAAACCAAAAACCGAAAACCAATACCCAAAACATAAAACGTGTGTGTGTTGTGAACTTGGGCATATCACACTATCTAATCTTTACACATGGATCTAAAACAAACTAAATTAGGATACCTAAGTCTTCTTGACGAACTCTATCTTCAAGTCGACTCGATCCAAAACTCCGTGATTCACCGAGTTAGACTCCAACGAGTGCTATGTATGATCTTGATGCTCGGGCTCTGAAATCACCAAGTGAAAGCTTCCAAACCATCTTGTTGAAGCTAATCACCAACTAATATCTTGATAAAAGATCTGAAAATAAACATCACAAGATAATTAGTAAACATAACTACATGAGTTAATCATCATCAAAACTAGAGTGGAAGGTCTCTGGGCCTACAATATCTAATTCGTTTACATTTTACATTAATGTTGAAGAGTGCTGGAGCAAAAGGTACGTATGCATAACACATAATTTAGGAAACATTCTTGGGTGATATTTGCTTGTGAATGTTACTTTTCTATATCTTGCACACATTGTACTAAAATGATTTAAGGGCTTGTCTTATAAACAAGATAAGGTGGGGGAGTCATTACTCTTTCTTAGCCCACAAACCATCTCCTCACCCACTAACCAGCCTAACTAAAACTTTGGCCTTAGGGATATCTCATACTCATATAGAAGACTGACCTAAGAGGGAAATTGATTTAAATTTGACTCTTAGAAAATCGGTGTCTAATTTTTGGGATTGAGGGGGCGAAACCCCGAAGGTTGGTGGTTTGACATAATTAGGCCTGTTGCTTAGGTACGGATACCTCCCACTGATCTTACCCCTACTTGGTCAATTAACTTGTGGTCAGACTCGATAATGTACCCCCCCGTGGATAGTCTAACCAGTTAGGAGTCATCTAGGTCTAAGATCTACCCTAACTTAGATTAGATTTTATTTTTATTTGTTTGCTTATTTGTTTGTTTTTCTTTTTTTGTGTTTGACATTTCTTGTGTGATATGGTTTATAACAATAATTTTTTCAATTTTAATGGTAATCCATGTTACACCCTGACCTCTTTTTCGGATATTACTAACCCGGCATATCATAACTTTAACCAACCTATTGTGTCGGATTGGTCTTATCCAAATCAATACAGCCTATACCCCCAATCTTATGACCATAATTTTTAAAATAATTCTAACTCTTCACAGAGTCAATGGGGATTCACCTCCCCTGAGTCCAATTTTCAACCAACTTGTTCTCCTTATCCATTTTGTTCACAATTTTTACAATATTCATTCCCTGATTTTGCTTCCTATATTTCTTTTCTAGACCAATCCATTGAAGAAAAAACTAAGCTAGAAAAGGTATAGAAGTCATGCAAGAGGCCGAATAAAAATTTCAGGCCTCCCTAATTTTACAATATTTCCAAGATTCATACTCAGTTCCACTACTTCAAAATAGAAAACCATCAAGCTTGGAAATGAGTATGCATGAGCTCAAGCAACAATCATAAAATCTGATGGACTCACGATTTCACCATAAATTCCAAAATAAAACTTCATCTTTTCAAGTCCAATCGCAGCAAAATGATGAACCAATCGACTATGAAAAGCTGCTTGAAGCCATGATTCAAGCTCAAATCACTCATAACCATGACATAAATATAATAGTCAAAACTCTCCATCTCATCCTTTGACCATTCATGATGTTGCTAACCATTCTGTTAGAGCCAAAGAATTATGTTGTTTTGGAAAACAAGATTCCATTTCAGTACACCCATTTGAACTTGTCCAAACTCTAAATTTTGAAAACCACGTTGACATTTTGGCAAGTTATTCCTTTCCTAAAATTGAACTTGAGAATGAATATGATCCTGAACCTCAACTTGGTAATTCAATGCTACTTCCTGATTCAATAATGACTCCGGTGCCTTCACCTGATTTCAATCCTTCTCCAGAGTCCACATTGGATCCTGTGCCTATCCATAGGAAAATTGAATCACCAATCTTTTATGATCATCATATTGAATTTGACCAATTTTATACTTTTGAAAGTCCTATTGACAAATTGGTAAGTTCTTATTTTTACGAAATTGAACTCAATGTGGAATGTGACCTTGAGTCTCAATTTATGATCCAGTTCAAATTTTTGAATCAATATTGACTCCTGTTTTGCTACCTGATTTGAGCATTATTTTAGAGTCAGTTTTGATTCCCATACCTGTCATTCTTGGACTTGAATCACCAATCTTAGAAAGTCACATTCCATTGTGGGAAATGAATGTAGACTTGAATTTCAACTTCTTGATTTGGACTCACTTCCCGAACAAATTTTGACTCATGAACCTTTACTTGACTTCAGTTATTTTCCTGAGTCGATTGTAGTTCATGCCCTTCCTGACTCCAGAACAATCATTCCATTTTTCATACTCCATTTTGGGACAGAAGTGTTGATAATAATGACTCTGAAATTAGTTTGAAAATTTGAAATTAGATGGGGTAAAATTCTTAATAAAAAGCATTCATATATTCATCATTTTAGTGGGTTATATTAGAGAGGTTTCTGGTGGGTTCCTCGGAACTCCACGTAAATTGGATTGGGCCCCATTTCGTGGACCAATCAGACCACCACCGGAACCACCACCTTAAGTTAATATTTGCCTTCCCTTTCTTCTTTTTCATGCATGTTTGCATTAATTCATACATTGAGGATAATGCATGAGAGAGGTGTGGGAGGGTTCTAACATAACATAGGTTTTCCTTTTATTTTTAAAAAATTATTAACATTTTCTTTACTTTTAAAAACTTTTTGAAAATAGAAACAATATTTTGACATTTTTTTTGTAAGAAATTAAGTCAATTTTAAGGAATAGGAGAATCATAATTAGGATTTCTTATACTTGGTGCAATCGCGTGACTTGCAAAAGTGGTCTAATAATTTTTAGTTTAGTTTTGTTTTGCACGAGGACGAGTAAAAGATAGGTATGGGGGTGTGATCTATCGCTGATATTGCACATTCATTGTCACATTCTCATACTTATTATATAATAAACTCTACTTTTAATCCTAATTATTTTTCAATTTATATACAGGCCCATTGCTAAAGGAAAGGAAAGAGAAACGAGCCCAAAAGCCCATCAAAATTCTGATTTAATGCAGAATTAATTCGAAATTAGAAAATCAGGGCAGATCATGGCAAATCAGAGAAGTTAAAAATCAGTTAAAACAAATCTTCACAAATCAACCAGTTAAAGCCAAATATCAAAGGCCTTTTCGTCAAATCCAAAAGCTGAAACGGAAAATCCAGAACCAGATAAAGAAAAATCTCAAAACCAGGAGTTGTATCCCCCAGGGTGTGGCCACCTGGCCACACCCAGGCCGTAGAAACATGGCTTTGGCCGCATTTCTGTGGCTTTGTTAGAGGAGTTGGGGGAGCGTTTGCTTCCCCTATCTTCGTACGCTCCTCCTCGTTGGGTTTTGCCTATAAATACTTGATTTTTCAGAACCCAGAAGGAACGGCCAAGCAGAGAGTAGAATTAGGATTTACTGTAGTTTGTAACTTAGGTTTTAGTTTTCTTTTATGTAATTTATTTTCTTTATGTAACTGAAAGGAGTGGAGACTTTCATGAAGGAATGAGAACAAGCTTGTACTGAGGGTGACACCGGTGTAAGTAATCTTTTCTTTCATTGCTATTTAATTCGAATCAAAGTTTTCTTTTCTTTTCTATTCTTGTTTTTGTTTGCTTCCTTCTTCTGTATTTGTGGATCCAGATGAATCTGATAGCCTTGAAGTTCCCTTGCCCTTGCAAGTACCGATGATGGCTTATTGTGATGGATATCCATTTCTATGGTAGTGTAGCTTGCCCCTTTATTTCATAGTGTAAATCGAGAATGGAGAAGATCCTATTGTCATACTTCGGTCGCCTTCAAATAAAGGTACATCATCGATACTGGTCAAAGAGAAGCAGGCACCGAAGAGGTAATTAAGTTTTTTAGGTTTTAGTTTTCTTTCTTTTAATTCTTTACTTTAGATCACCAACACTATCAACACCCAACTCTTTTATCACTCTTTTCAATTTGTTTATATATATCCATTTTCTTTTTTCTCCATCTTCTCAATCTACCACTTTCTTCCTAACTTAACTTTAACTTAATTTTCTCTCTTATTAAGAACAAAAAGAAGATCTTTAACCATTGTTTGTAACTTAAAAGAGAACTTCCTAAAAGCTTTCATCGCTAGTCCCTCCTTGTAGATCACGACCCGCATAGCCACTTTCTATAGCGGTGGCATTGAGAACTTGCACATTCTATTCTTAAGTTCTGAAATTCTGTATTCTTGTGTACAAGTAAAACCTCAGTCACCTTACCATTTTCTTCTATTTTCAAACTTAGTCTCGTTGTACATCCTTCTTACATTCTTTACTAGGAGGAAAAGATCTTCATCTTCTTTTTCTTCTTCTTCATCTTCATCGGAGATGGTAGGAGTAGATTTGAAGGTAAGTTTCTTTTCTTTTTGGGGTGCCTTCTCCTCTTTAGATTTTTTTTCCATCTCAAGGATTTTTAGGTTCCCAATTAGACCAATAAGCTTCATCTCTTCCTTGACAGTGAGCTCCTTCAATGTAGTAGATTTGAGCTCCCAAGATGGTGGAAGAGCACATATTAACCTTCCTCACTTTTTGATCATTATCAATTTCATCATCCTCAAAAGTAAGATCATTTGTGATTTTAATAAACTTAGTAATTATGTCATCAATAAATTCATTCTCATTCATGAAAAAACTTTCATATTGGGAATGCAAGAGATCAACTTAGCTCTCTTGACTTGTGGTGTCCCCTCGTGTGTGACAACCAAGTGTGACCAAATCTCGTGGGCAGATTTAAATAAATTACCCTAGCAATATCATCGTCATTCAAGGCTTGAAGTGATCATACACGTACATTGTATGTTTAATATCACATGTGTCAATATCTACATTTATTTTATAATAAAACTTTGCTATTCGATGTATTTCATATCTAGTGGCGTGCAGGGTAATTAAGAAAGATAAGGGAGATATTGACAGATTATTCAATTAAATCTAAAAATTCAAAAGAAAAGGGATCGATTTAAATCCAAAGGCTTTAGACTGAAAACTGCATATTGAGATAAGATAATATCATCTAATTTCAAGAGAAAAATAGATTATTTAAAGACTCTATTGGTTTCGCTAAGGATAAAGAGATAAATCATTAAATCTAAAGCAAATATTCAAAATCCAAGATGATAAAAGGATAGAGGACAAATCAATGGATGATACGCTTTCAGACCTGGCCCAACGGCCAGGTTTTGCCAAGGAAACGTGACAAAAGCCGCTTTTCCACGGCCTAGATTTTGAATCTGAGGGAGCGCCAGCTCCCCTATCTTCGTACGCTTCCTATCCTTCGTTTTTTCTCTTATAAATACCTACATACCTCAAAGGCAGAGGGGGACAACTTCAGAGGGGAGGACTCCATAGAGGAACTCGAGCAGAGAGCTTTAGTTTAGTTTAGTTTAGGCATTTACTCGAACCCAAAGTTATTTTTTCGAGTTAGTAATGGTTCCCGAGCCTGAATTGGCAAGTTTTCCTTTCAATGAAATTGAACTTAACTGTGAATGCAACACCGATTCCCAATTTTGTGATTCAGTTTCACTTTTTGAATCTATGTTGACTCCAGTATCCTTATCCGATTTGGACCCAATTCTCGAGCCAACACGATTCTCGTACCTATAGATTTTGAATATGAACCACCTATTTTGGATAGTCACATTCCATTGTTGTGAAATGAATGTGAATTTTAATTCTTTGATTTGGAACAAAATTTTGAACCGAATCCGACACTTGAATCTAAACTTTATTTAAATCAATTCTATGAGTCAGCATTGGTTCCCGTTTCTTTCATTCCTGAGCCCAAATCAACCACAATACTGAATCATGTTCCATTGTTGGACCAAGATATAGACAGTTATGACTAGGTGATGATTTTTCAAGATTGGTCATGCAAAGAGAATAATTTTCATGATAGGATCTTGCATGATCCTATTCATATTGGGGATTGTAATATTTAAAAAGAAAAGAGCTCAATAAAGATGAGTTCAGTGAACCATCACATTATCTTGATTGGGTAGCAAAACTTGGCCCAATCCGACCACCACCGGAACCACCACCTTAAGGTAACATTTTCCTTCCCTTTCGTTTTTTTCATGCATTTATGCATTCATTCATACATTGAGGAAAATGCATGAGATAAGTGTGGGAGAGGGTTCTAACATAACATAAGTTTAGGTTTTCTTTTTATTTAAAAAAAATAACATTTTCTTTGCTTTTAAAATTTTTTTGAAAAGAGGAATAATATTTTGACCTATTTTTTAAGAAATTAAGTTACTTTTAAGGAATAAGAAAATCATAATTAGGATTTCTTATACTTGATCAAAATAATATTATTTGTTTGAATTCTATAGCTAGGAAGAAAAATTGAAAAAGTAATTTAGTCTTGATTTTTACCTTGATGAAATATGGATACATTATACACTTACACACTTAGGTTCATTAACAAAAATTCTTGTACCTTATAAAAAATAAAAAAATATGGATACATTATACACTTACACACTTAGGTTCATTAATAAATAAAATCCTTAGTTTGTGGCCTTATTTGCTCGAGTCCTTAAGTCCTTGGGGTGTTTCCTCACTTGGTGTCCTAAGACCGTTCGGTTTGGAAGTCACTGACGAAAGATTCGTTACATGGGCAGATTAGAAAGCCTAATAGAACTAAGGGATAATGCCACAAAAAATATGAAAAATAAGGCATAAGAGTTAGGTAAAGAATCCCGGGTTAAAATTTCACTGTCACAATGGTGCATATGACTTAGGTAAAACAATAGACTAGATGAGAAATATTGTTTGACTCCTAACTTTGATTGATAACAAGTTGTTGAATAGAGACTAAGTTTAGGAATGAATAGCTTGGTATTCCTATAACTTATAGATTGCTTAAGTCCTACAAAAATACTTCAAATATTTCTTTTCTTTTCAAAATGCGTTTTCGAAAATACTAACACTTTGTTTCTCTTTCTTTATGAATTTTAGGGTGTAATCCACTGAAAACTCTTACGAGACAAAACTCGTCCGCTAGGGATAACATAGAGATATAACGGCTTATTACACGTGCTAAGTGCAACCATGATTCCTACGAAAATGAATTAGATTAGGTTGGTTTCATTTTTTATTTGCACGAGGACGAGCAAAAGATAAGTGTAAGGGTGCCATTGTACACATTCATTGCATATTTAATATCATATGTGTCACATTTCTGTATTTATTCTATAATAAAATTTGCTATTTGATGTATTTTCACGTCTAGTGGCGCGCAGGGTAACTAAGGAGGAAAAAGGAGAGATTGACAGATTTATCCAATTAAATCTAAAAATTTAATAGAAAGGGGATCCATTCAAATCCAAAGGTTCTATAAGCTATCTTATCTGAAAACTGCATACATCAGATTAGATAATTTTATCTAATTTCAAGAAAAAAATGAATTGTTTGAAGACCCTATCGGTTTCGCTGAGGATAAAGAGATAGATCATCAAGTTTAAAGCAAATATTCAAAATTTAAGAGGATAAAAGATAGAGGATAGATCAATGGACGATATGCTTCCAGACCTGGCCTTACGGCCAAGATCTTGCTACGAAAATATGACAAAAGCCGCGTTTTCGTGGCCTGGGTTTTGAATCTGGGGGAGCGCCAGCTCCCCCTATCTCATATGCTTCCTATGCTTCTATTTTTCTCCTATAAATACCTGCATATCTCGAAGGCAGAGGGGGACAACTCTGGAGGGGAGGACTCCACAGAAGAACTCCAGAGAGAATTTTAGGGTTAGGATTTTTATTTTCCAAAGTTTTATTGTAATTTGAAAGAAAGAATTGTAAAGAGAAGACTAGGTGCCTGTAATTGATAGTGATAACTCAATAAAGGTTCTTCTATTCTTTTTAATTTAAATCTTTTTATTTTACTTGCTTTAATTACTCTATTTATTTTTATTTGTTTTCTTTATGCCTTGTTTTTAATCATGCTTTCCTATTAGCTTGGATTCGAGAGAGAGAGTTTCATGACAGAAAAGAGAGGAAGAATTATCTTTAGAGTGACACTAGATATAATCTTTCTTAAAGATAGTTATATTGAGAGGTGATAGCCAACAGAACTTTCCCACTTATCTTTATCATTGCTTAACTTAATTGATCGCTTGCTTTTCTTTAATTACTCTAAGGTATGTTCTTTCTTTTTAACTTAGTAATCAAAATATCGACACCAACTTTTTCTTCTACCTTTTACTTTCCTTCTAATCTAGCTTAATATTTTCTTTTCTTTTCTTTTAAAACAAAGAAAATATTTAACCGGTGTAGTAACTTAGGAAGAAGACTTACACAACGCTTCCATCGTTGTCCCTCTCTGTGGATCACGACTCATTAGCCCTAGGCTATATGGTAGCATTAAGGACCTAGCACTATTCTAAACTTTTATTTTTTTCTGTGTGCAGGTTTGGCTCGATCATGAAGCAAAGGCATAGTGTGCCTTACTATTAGCATCAAATTTCTTGGTGGCAATTTCGGACCAAGTGTCCTCATCACCTTCAGGTACATAAAATGGTTTGGTCACGTCCTTTGCAACCCGACATCCTAGGGATTGCAAGAAAACGGTCATCTAGGAAAGTTAAGGCCATCAAATTTGGGTGGAGTCATGATTCCTTCAGCCATAGATACTAGTGTAGAAAATAAACAAATGATGCAAATAAGAGAGTGATTAGCAAGAGGATCTCTCTAAAGTGGTTAAACTAAAAACTAGAGTTCAAAGCTCTGATACCAATTGAATGTATACCTAGAGGAGGTGAATAGGTGTAATGCTAATCTAATATGAAAATATAACAATTAATATGAATAATGCAAACGATCAACTCAAATCAAGAAGTGAAGACGGATTCCAATGAATGTCATTAGAACTTTCCTCTCTATTCCTCTAGATAAGAGTTGAGGTGCTCAATTGTCTTCTTGATTGAAAGAGAAAAATCAACAAGTATGAATAATGCTAGAGATGAATAACAAGTACAACGAAAGTAAAAACACAAGTATAAGCAATAGAAATAGAGTAAGAGAAAGAGAGAAAACAATCGCAAACAAAGAGATTTGTTTCGAGGTTCTTCGATGTTCAAACGCCAAGCTCTACATCCCCGCCTTCACCGCGTGAAGGATTTTCGCTATCCACTAAGGATCACTACAAAGGTAGCACGATTATAAGGTCTACACGAGACCCGAATTATACAACTCCAACTCTCAATTCTCTACAGAGGAGGTAACTTTAAGTTAATTGAGGTTAACAAGCTCTTAGTAACCACAAAGGTTACAAACTCTCACTTTACAATTTGTAGGATTTTGAGTAAAGAAATGAAGCTCAAAAAGTTTGTGAGACAAAAATTCAGTGAAAAGAGTAATCTTTATGAGTTGAAAACTTCAGTGAATGATTGAAAATTGAACACTTTGAAACTTGAGAACAAAAACTTGATTGTTCTTGAAAGCAATGTCTCAAAAACTTAAATAATTTTGCCAAAAACTTGTTATCTTTTCTTCTCAAATGACCCATATATAAAGGTAATGAGCAAACACACTTAGAAGAGAATTTTGGCCTTAACCCAAGGTGATTAGGCCAAAAGAAGTAAAAACAGTCGTTCAAGAAAATTAGAAAACTGTCAGATTTTGAAAAAAAAATAGTCGTTACTGTCGCAGACTCACGCTATCAGTCAACTGACGGTTGGTCAAAACAAACCGTTGAAAAGCTGTCGATTGACCAGGCGGTTAGCCAAAAAATACAGTCTGTCCTGACAGGACTTTGGTCAACCGGTCGGTCGACCGGCGGGCTAAACTCAGCTATAGTCAAAAGCCTTTGTGGGCTGATCGGTCGACCGCCTCAAGGGCACAACTCCATGTATCAGTTGCACAATGGGTCGATCGCTCGATCAACTGGGCCAGCGTTCAAGATACTGAACACAGTTGGCGGTCGACAAGCCAAGCTTCAAAAAAAATTGTATAGTTTTTGAAGTTAAACCCATTTTTGAATAAATATTTTGGCAACATATGGGTTGTAAGAAACATGTATATAGTTGGTTTAAAAATTATGGAAAATATAGAGCATGTTTCAATAACCAACATAGAAAAACAGGTTTAAACACTAAAATGAAAAACCTTGTTTTTGAAATTTGTGTATGTGTATGTAGTTCTTCCTTCAACATCAATTCAACAGTAAAATTTACGCATATTAAGATCTTACAAGGAGTTACATAAGTTTCAAATCTTCATCAAAGAGGGCTTCTCCAAAGTTCACATTTTGATCACACGCTTGAATCCATTCTTTGAATCAACTCGATCTCTTCAAGCTTCCTTATGAGGAAGAATAAGTATCTTCCAAGACTCTTGGTCCTTGAAAACTTATAGACATTAGAACTTGATTAGTACCTTATAACTTCATGTAGTTTGTAATCCTCAAAACAAAACTAGGGAGTGTACCCTCGGGCCAACAGTAAGAACTCAAACAAACATATTTATTTCTTTACTTTCTGAAATTTGTTAGAAATTTCAACAATCGTATCAAATCCCTATAGCAAGAGCACAAATAACTTATTATTTCTTTACTTTTCAAAGTTTTTTTCATTGTTATTTTAGATTTAGATCTACCTTTTTGGTGTATTTTCTTTTGTTTATTTTATTCTAACTACTTAATTTTTATTCTTTCTTTTCACTTTTTCTAAACTCTTTTTTTCCCTTTCTCTATTTCTTTCTTTTCTTTTTCATTCCATTTTTTTGAATTTTTGAATTTTTTCCTTTTTTTTTCTTTTCTTATAATATTGTTCTACTATTTTGAATGTTTTCTTTTTTTATTTTATATTTTCTTCTTTCTTTCACCAATTTTTTTACTTTATTTTCCTCATTCTTTATTTTATTTTTCTAATTTTTTCTTTTTGGTTTCTTTAATTTATTCTTTAATTACTCTTTCATTTGTTTCTAGATTTTCTTTGTCTCTTTTTTTACTACATTTTACTTTTTGACTTTTCAATCATACTTTATTCTTGACTTTTTTCCAATTCTACTCTACATATTTTAAATTTCTTTCCTTGTTTTTTTGTTTAAATAATTTATTTTATTTCTTTTTTTAGTTTCTTTTTTATTCTACTTTTTATTTTTCTAAGATATTTTGAACATTATTCTAATTTTTTTATTATTTCTTTTCTTTTTATCTAAAAATTTTATTTTATTTCTTCCTTATTAATCTTTATTTCACGTCTTTTCTTTCCATTTTTTTTTATTTTCATATGTTTTTTGGATTCATTTTTATATTTCTTGCGCTTACTTTTCCTTTTTAAAGATTTATTCTTCTTTTTATTCCTTCCTTCTCTTCTCTTTTCTTTATTTTTCATTGAACATTATTTCCTTATATTCAATTATCTGTTCTAGTGTTGGGTTCCAAACTAAGGAAACTTTGATAATGTGCCTACGATCTCTTCTTCATTATATTGTTATATTTTTAAATCTTTAGGCGAGAGATTTGAGAGGTGGTGAGAGTAGTACACTGGAGACTTTAAATTTTTTTTCTCATCGATGGTGAATTTTTTTGCCACTTCTTCTCTTGCAATTTTTCATGTAAAGGGTTTTCACCTAAATATTGGTTTGATGATAAAAATCCAGAGTCTATTCACATAGTCAGTTTAGCATTTTCTTTATCTTTTTGTTTTTTAAAAAATAAGAGAGAATAGGTAACAATATTCTTTGATTAAATAGGAGATTTCCGACTTTTCTCTCTCAAGAAAAGAGGAAAACCTGGGTATCAATCCTTTTGGCTACCTTTTTCTGTGACAACAACATTATTGTTCAAAAGTAGAAAAGCAACAATATGAAAGGCATTTGGTTGACTCACGAAGGAGTTGATTGTAGGAGACGTTGACAAATCTTGCCTGAGAATTGCGCACTCATGCAAATCTTGTGCACGAGCTCTCAAGGAATGATTGGAGGAGACGTTGACAAAATCTAGTTAGAGATAACAAATATTTTTTGCCCACTAATGACAAGTTATTACCTAACAATCTGACCATTTGCAAGAGGCATTTATATATTGAGTAGTGGAGTGGAAAACATTTTCCGCGGCGACTAGATTACGTCAAGAGTCTAAAAAGATAATTACCTTTTTCTATTAGTGATTATGCGGGGACAGGATTCCTGTAAGAGGATAAAGGCCCGTGGGCGGTGGTAGGTTGTTTAGTTCACGGACGCCCATAATTGTTTTACTAATGCGAGTGAGACATGACTCACTGGTTAACAAAAGAATAGGTTAATGGGGAGTCTCATGTTTAAGTCCCCGCTGCAGCTTATGTTTCAAGGGGGAAAAAAAACTTATTTTTACTAATGACAGCGTAATTACTCTTTGAAATCTATCATCAATGAAATCATACGATTCAAAAAAAAAGAGAGAGAAAGAAAAAGATTTAAAAAAATCAGTTTTATAATAGCAATGCTACATGCACCAATAACACCATTTTGCGGATATGATCTATAACATTTGCTTTTTTCCTCTCCATCATAAGTCTATTGCGTGCATAACCCGAGATATCATATTTACTATAATACTAATAGTTGGGAGATACGGAGATCTCCACCGACGATCTCAAGCACACCATGAGATCAATTATCTCGAGAACACAAGATGAATATTAAAAGATATAAGAAGAAGAACACACAATTTAACATGGTTCGGCTCAGACTTGGCCTATTTCCACCAGAAGAGAACTTGAGAAAGATTTATTAATAAACTTGATACAAAAAGGTCTAATTTTTCTCTTAATACCACAAGAGTATTTACCTTCCCCTTGAATCTATGCCTAGATTATAAAAGTATACTTTTCTCTATGAACCTTCATTTTGCTTATCTCTTTCTTGGCTTTTTAGGGCCTCTAGGCTTTTTTGGGCTTTACATTTTTATTCATCACAACTTTCTTCTCCTCTTCTGCTCCATCTAAATCCTAGACTATAACATTTATTTATAGGATTTTATAATACAATTCTTATTTGAACTATGAGATGATTTTAGTCATTGGATGCTTGAAGAATCTTGATCAATCATATTAGGAGTTGATCTTCTTGATCTAAAAGAATTCTAGACCCTTTAATCTTTAGAAATAAGCCCTTCATTGAATAAAAACTGAGTCCTATTCGTACTCCACTAAAAAAGAAAACCTGCGCCTGAAAAGGAATCTGATTCTGCTTCAGAAAATGTCCCTATTAGCTGATTAATCCATATGTTTAGCCAACTAATTCCTGAAATTATTCGACTAATACACTCATATAGACGACTACTTAAACTGCTCCTTCTCTATTTCTGCCCATTAGTTGACTTATCCCTCTGATTAGTCGATGATTGCTAAAATGAAAGAACAATCAAAGAGTTAAGAAATTACCGTGTAGCTTGTGGCTAA
This sequence comes from Agave tequilana, assembly GCA_038442645.1. Taxonomy (NCBI): domain Eukaryota; kingdom Viridiplantae; phylum Streptophyta; class Magnoliopsida; order Asparagales; family Asparagaceae; genus Agave; species Agave tequilana. The sequence goes on from JAVJIF010013228.1 coordinate 17,779, forward strand.
CGGGTCGTGTCCACGAGAAGGAATGCGATGAAAGATTTTCGGTGTTTCGTTTAATAACAAAGAATTGTGCTCGTTTTTTAATTGAAAAGAGAATGGAAGAAAGGAGATGATTAAAAAAGAAATTGCAACTTTAGAGAAGGCTTTGGAGAAGGTGATTTAAAAAGCTTTGAAAAGTGTTTGGTTGTTTTTAATAAAGAAGAAAATCTGGGCTCACTATCTCACAATTCAACCGTTTATTCTTCTATTGAAATCCTTAGTGCCTTAACTTGATCATAGGCAAAACTTAAGGTTGACTTTAGAAAGTTTAAAGTAAAGCATATAAGATGGTTGGAAAAGTTCACTCTTTTCTTTAAGAAACCATTTTGAATCGAATGTTAAATCATCAAGAAGTTCAAGTATGAGATAAAAACAAGTTCAAGAGACGTTCTTAAAAGAAGTAGGAGTTTAAATCCAAACCCATCCTCATGTGCCTTCAAGAACACTTTCAAGAAGAAAGGATTTAAGTTAGGCATGCAAATGATTCATTGGGTCTTTTTCATTAAAATCAAAAAAGAAGAAGAATTGGAGAGAGGTACAATAGTGAGCCCAGAAAACCAATTTAGCTACTCATGAAAGTCAAAAAAAATGCAAGTAAATAACGCAAGACACACCATAAAAAGAGTGAAAAAAATGTAGCTCGATTCTTGTATTGATGTCACTTTAATCTTCAAGTTACAAGCACTCAATTCCTCTCTCTCACAGGTATTTGTACTGAACTACAAATTGTAAAACAAAATACAACTTTTACACTATCTAACAAAGAGCCTAAATCTTTAAAGAATAAACAAAAATTCTAATCCTAGTCTTCGCCCTTTTTTCTCTATTGAAACTGGTATTTATAGGGAAAAACCAGAGGGGGGGAGATCATAAAAAGATTGGGGGTGCAAACGCTCCCCCAACAGATGCAACCAAGCCGCAGAAACGCGGCTAGGGCCACGTTTTAGCGGCCCTGGTGTGGCCAGTTGGCCACACCCAATTGGGTGGCTCTCCTGGTTTGGTGATTCTCCTATATCTTCTTCTGTTTTTCTCGTTTCTGCTCCAGGATTTGACGAAATAACCTTTGATTGTTGGCTCAAACCGCTTGATTTGGGAGGATTCTTTTCAACGGTTTTCAACCTCTCTGATATGCCAAGATTTTGCCCTTATTTCTTAATTTCGAATTTATTCTGAATTAAATCAGAATTTGGTGGGCTTTTGGGCTTGTTTCTCTTTCCTTTCTTTTAGCAATTGGGCCAACATTTAACAAAGAAGAAGAAGACTTATTAATAGGATTTATTAGCTAAAAAGTATGGTAAGGTGACAATGTATATGCAATATATGTGACTGATCACACCCCCATACTTATCTTTTGCTCGCCCTCGAGCAAAACATCAGACTGATCCTAATCAATTATTAGACCACTTTCGCAGGTCACTCGATTGCACTGAGCATGTGCAACAAGTCATTAAACCTCTAGGTTACCCCTAGAGGACGAGTTTTGTCTCGTGAGGATTTTCAATGGATTGCACCCACAAAACCCAAAAAAAATGTTAGTATTTTTGAAAAACATATTTAAAGGAGAAAATATTTGAAGTATATTTGTAAGGCTTTAAGTAATCTATAAGTTATAGGAATATCAAATTTTTCATTTCGAAACTCAGTCTCTATTCAAAAACTTGTCATCAATCAAAGTTAGGAGTCAAATTGTACTTCTCATCTAGTCTATTAATTTACCCTGAGTCGTATGCACCATCGTGACTGTGAAGTTGACTAAGAGTTCTTTAACATTAACTTCTATGCAATATTTATATTTATTTTTGGTGAAATTTATTCCTCAATTTCATTAGGCTTTCTAATCTGCCCATGTAACGAGCCTTTAGTCGGTGACACCTAAATCGGACAGTTTTAGGGCACCAGGTGAGAAAACACCCATAAGGACTTAAACACTCGAGCAGACAAGGCCACGAAACTAAGGTTTTTATTTATAAATTGTACCCTTTTTAGGCGTGAATACTTATGCTTCATGAGGCACAAAAACCCAGCTTAATCAGAGGATTTAATATATATATATATATATATATATATATATATATATATATATATATATATATATTTTCAAACTTATCTAATTATCTTTTGCATAAATACTAAAGCTTGCTTAGGCCAAAGCACCTAGCTAATCAATAATTAGATTTGTTTATTATTTTTTTTTCATACATATATACTCTTTTTTTTTTATAAGGCATAAGAGTCTTTGTTTTTAAACCCTAAGTGTGTAAGTGTATTTAGTGTGCATATTTCATCAAGGTAAATATTAAGACTAAATTACTTTCACAAATTTTCTTCCTAACTCTAAAAATCAAACAAGTCATCTTATTTTGACCAAGTGTAAGAAATCCTAATTATGATTTTTCTATTCCTTAAAATTGACTTAATTTCTTACAAAAATATATCAAAATATTGTTCTTACCTTTCAAATTTTTTTTTCTATATATATATATATATACAATTTTTTTTTTAGTTATATTAGTCATGTTACCCTCCCCCACACTTATCTCATGCATTGTCCCCAATGTATAAAAGAAATGCATACATGCATGAAATGAAATATAAAAGAGGTGCATATATTATACAGAAATATGTACAACATCAAGTTTCTCCCACACCTAGATCTTTTTCGGTCTTATCCCTCTAGCTTTCTTCCCGTCATTCCAATGGGTCCTCTTTATAGGGCATAGTGGGGAGGCCAATTTTTCTGTCATTTTAGCTCTCTTCCTCCCCAGTCTCAACTTCTTTAGGTTTTCCTTCCTTATAGTTCTACATTCATTATTTAAAAATTGATCACCACCACACTTCTCAGTTGGAACTTCCTCACTATGAATGCCTAGGAATTCTAACTCAGTTCCATATATCTCCTCAAAGCTTAGGTCAACACTTTCCCCTAGAGATGTGTAATTAACTAAAAGATCCCTAGTTGGTTCATCCAAACACATGAGTTCTTCTTCGAAGAGGTTTTCAAAGAGTATGTCAATCGGAGGTTCTTGAATTATATTCTCATGTGATACATTATTGGTTGGCTCATCGAAAGTGAAGATATTCAAATCAAAATTTCCCTTTTTAAAGGGTACTCTAACATTAGGATCTCCGACATATGCCTTCTCATCAAGATAATCGCATTCATTCTTAAATAATTCATCAAGAAACAGCGACTCATCTTCTTTATCTTCACTCTCTTCATCACAATTATTTTCAATAAAGTTTACCTCAAATGTTTGATCTCTTATCTTACGAGGTTATTTTTCTAGGTTGAAGATATTGACTTCTCTAGTCATATCCCCAAAAGTTAACCTCATGGACCCATTCCTACAATTGATGATGGCATTGGCAGTAGTAAGGAATGGTCACCCTAGGATAACAGGAGTTTGAGCCCTATGATTGGAGCTAGACACAGGTTGTGTCTCTAGAACTATGAAATCAACAGGGTAAATAAACTCCCCAACCCGGATAAGGACATCATTAATCTCCCCTTTTGGAACTTTCACTGAACGGTCAGCCAGTTGGATAGTGATCGAGTTGGACTAAGATCACCCAACCCGAGTTGTTGATAAACTGAGAATGGAAGCAAGTTGATACTTGCCCCTAAGTCAAGAAGTGCACGACTAATCTCGACTTGTCCTATTGTGCAGGTAATGGTTAGACTACCTAGATTCTTGTACTCAACAGGGATCGGACCCGATAGTAGCTTACTAATGTTAGTGGCTAAGAAGACCTTTTTAGGTACATTAGTCTTTCTCTTCTTGGTGCACATGTCCTTAAGAAACTTAGCATAAGATGGGACTTGTTGGATGGCATCAAGAAGTGGCACATTTATCTTCACTTGATTAAAGATCTCAATTATCTTATCCATGTGTGGATTTTACTTGTTGTTTTTTTAGCCTATTAGGAAATGGTGCTATAGGTTGGTGCACATGACTGGTTGACTTATCTTTTTCAGATTCATCAAATTTAGGAGGAGTGGGATTAGATGAGGTGGATGCTGAAGTGTGATTGTGCTGACTAGGATTAGGTGGTGTTGACACTTGGTTATCAACTTTCTTTCCCGACCTCAATGTATGAACAACATTACAATGATTCAGTGATGGATCCTCAACCAAATGAGCTTGTTGTGAATTCCTAGGATTCATAATTGGTTGACTGGGCAAGCTACCCTTTTGCCTATCATGTTGTGGGTTGGCTAACTGGCTCATTTGACCCTCTAGCCTCTGTATTGTTTGCATGAGGGAATTTTGGCTCTTCATGTACCTTTCTATGTTTCTCTCAAAATCAGTTATTCTCCTTTCGAGTTGAGGATTCTGGAAGGAAGATGGTGGAGCTTGGTTGGAAAAATTTTATTGATAATTTGAAAAATTATTGGGAGAATTATGAGGGTGATTGGAAAAGTTGGGTTGATGATTGGAAGAATTATTGGAATGATGGAAGTAGCTTGCATGGTTTGACCATGGGTGGTCATTATTTTGTTGGCTCCATGAGAAATTTGGGTGATTTCTCTAACCAGGATTGTACGTTGGGGCGTAAAGATCATTATTCGGCCTTGAAAAGGTCGCATTCATCGGTTCAGAAAAGTGTTGGTGAGCTTGAAATACATGACACTCCTCAAACACATGATTCATGGCCTGACAGTAAGTACAACCTGGAGTTAAAAATTGGTTCGGGCTGACTTGATTGACTGGACTTGATTCCTTAGTTTCTAAAGCTTCCAGTCTTCTCACTAGGTTAGCTAACTTAGCCTCGTTAGCTATGGATGATTCAATCGAATGGAGACCTCCTTTTGAAGATATAGAGTTTAGATTTCTAGAGCTTTCACTAGTAGGTTCCCATTGGATGGTCTTTTCAGTTAGATTCTCATATAAATCTCATCCTTCATGCTCATCCTTCTGCAAGAATCCCCCTTGGCACATGCTTTCTAAGAGGGTCTTGGTCGAGTAGTCTAAACCGTCATAAAGAATTTGGCATTGTCTCCATTTCTCTATTCCATGATGAGGACATTGGACAAGGAGGTCTTTGAAGCGTTCAAAGTACCTCCAAAATGGTTCACTAGGTTCTTACTTGAACTGCATAATGTTTTTTTTTCTAACGAGAGTGGTCTTGTGGATTGGATAGAATTTCTTCAAGAAGATCTTGATGAAACCATCCCAAGATGTGATGGAGCCGGCCGCTAAGCTGTAGAGCCATTTCTTGGCTATGTCCTTAAGAGCAAATGGGACAAATCTCAACCTAATAGCATCATCTGCAAGGTGTGGGATTTTCATTATTAAGCATACTTCCTCAAATTCTCTTATGAAGAAATAAGCATCTTCGGACTCAAGCCATGGAACTTAGGGAGTGTATTGATGAACTGTGGCTTAAGCTCAAAGTTGTGTTCACCAACCGATGGAAGTTGGATGCAGGATGGAGTGATGTTTTAATGGGATAGAACCTATCCTGCAAAGATGTCGGTTGATCCATAACCGAATCTGGTCTTGTTTCGAACTTGGGTAGTGATGTGTTTCTAGTTAACCTAGATGAATTAGGGTCTCTTGACCACACTTGCATACACAAACATAATCACAAATAAGTTCACCAATAGTCAAGAAGAGAAAACAACCAAGCCTAGTCTAAGGTAACCTTGACCTAGATAACTCATAACTAGTTGATTGTCCACAGGAGGTATAATGTAGACTTTGACCACAAGCTAATCAGCCAGGTCAGGGCAAGATTGATGGGAGGTTATCCATCAAAGACGTTCCTTAATTAAGTAATCACTAACCTTCGGGCTTTCGGCCCTCAATCCCCTTCCTAGACACTGATTAGGCAGGAGTCAAATTCCAACACCTTCCCCCTTAGGATAATCTCCTAGTGAGTTCGAGATGTCCCTAAGGCTAACGTCTATCAGATTTTACTTAGGCTTAGGTTGTGCGTGCTTAGAGATGGTTTGTGGACTAAGGAAGGGTAATGACTTCCCCACCTTATCTTGACTTAAGTTTTGCCCTTAGAATTAAAGTGTGCAAGATATAGAAAAGTAGCATTCAAAAGCAAATATCACCCAAGAATGTTTTCTAAACTATATGCTATGCATACATACCTTGTCTCTAGCTATTTTCAACAGTAATTGTAAAATAAACGTAATTAGACAAATGCCTATAATGCAAGTCTAAACGTTTTTTAAGCAATTAACAATCACTCAAATTACTGTTGGATTAAAATAGAGATGGTGGATAGAAAATATAGCAAGAATATAACGTACAAAAACTTAATTTTTTGCGAGCAATATGTCCTACAAAAAAGAGTTTTAGTAGTTCAACGAAATTTTTAACTTTTGCAACGCAATTTCTTAAAATTCTGTTTCCTTCTTTCAAGAGTAGGGACACAGAATTTGCAAGTCTTCTCTTGCAAAGCTTGAATGCTAGATCTGAATCTTCAAGTCCCTGAAACAACACACCAAACTTGTTAAAAATCAAATACACCGTTCCCTCCCCGGCAACGGCGCCAAAAATTGATTGCTAAAATGAAAGAACAATCGAAGAGTTAAGAAATTACCATGTAACTTGTCGCTAACGGGTCGTGTCCACGAGGAGGAATGCGATGAAAGCTTTTTGGTGTTTCGTTTAATAACAAAGAATTGTGCTCGTTTTTTAATTAAAAAAATGGAAGAAAGCAGATGATTAAAAGAGAAATTGCAACTTTAGAAAAGGCTTTGAAGAAGGTGATTTAAAAAGCTTTGAAAAGTATTTGGTTGTTTTTAATAAAGAAGAAAATCTGGGCTTACTATCTCACTATTCAACCATTTATTCTTCTATTGAAATCCTTAGTGCCTCAACTTGATCATAGGCAAAACTTAAGGTTGACTTTAGAAAGTTTGAAGTAAAGCATATAAGATGGTTGGAAAAGTTCACTCTTTTCTTTAAGAAACCGTTTTGAATCGAATGTTAAATCATCAAGAAGTTCAAGTATGAGATAAAAACAAGTTCAAGAGACGTTCTTAAAAGAAGTAGGTGTTTAAAAATCTAAACCCATCCTCATGTGCCTTCAAGAACACTTTCAAGAAGAAAGGCTTTAAGTTAGGCATGCAAATGATTCATTGGGCCTTTTTCATTAAAATCAGAAAAGAAGAAGAATTGGAGAGAGGTACAATAGTGAGCCCAGAAAACCGATTTAGCTACTCATGAAAGTCAAAGAAAAATGCAAGTAAATAACGCAAGACATACCGTAAAATGAGTGGAAGAAAATGTAGCTCGATTCTTGTATTGATGTCACTTCAATCTTCAAGTTACAAGCACTCAATTCCTCTCTCTCACAGGTATTTGTACTGAACTACAAATTGTAAAACAAAATACAACTTTTACACTATCTAATAAAGAGCCTAAATCTTTAAAGAATAAACAAAATTCTAATCCTAGTCTTCGCCCTTTTTTCTCTGTTGAAACTGATATTTATAGGGAAAAATCAGAGGGGGGAGATTATAAGAAGATTGGGGGAGCAAACGCTCCCCCAATAGATGCAACCAAGCCGCGAAAACGCGGCTAGGGCCGCGTTTTCGCGGCCCTGGTGTGGCCAGTAGGCCACACCCAATTGGGTGGCTCTCCTGGTTTGGTGATTCTCCTGTATCTTCTTCTGGTTTTCTCGTTTCTGCTCCAGGATTTGACGAAACAGCCTTTGATTGTTGGCTTCAACCCTTGATTTGGGAGGATCCTTTTCAACCGTTTTTCAACCTCTCTGATATGCCAAGATTCCGCCCTGATTCCTTGATTTTGAATTTATTCTGAATTAAATCAGAATTTGGTGGGCTTTTGGGCTTGTTTCTCTTTCCTTTCTTTTAGCAATTGGGCCTACATTTAACAAAGAAGAAGAAGACTTATTAATAGGATTTATTAGCTAAAAAGTATGGTAAGGTGACAATGTATATGCAATATATGTGACTGATCAGTCGATTAATGATCTTGTTAGTTGACTATATAGTCGACTAACATACCTTGATCTGCTTTTTTCTTCTACTTCAAGCCATCATCTTCTCCAACTTTGATTGGATCTTCTTAGACTATCATCTCTTCTTGATAAAAGGCAAAATCTTAACAATCTTCATTTTGATTTACTTTTTAAGCCTTTAACAAAATACCTTGAGGTTTTGGATTAGTTTTTTAATTCTTTCTTTGGTTGTAACCGTATCGTGAAGTTTTTACTTTTGCCCCCTCTCCCTGGGGCCGTGGCTGTTTACTGCCATGCCTTGAGCCATCTCAGAGCTTTCCCGAATACACTCTTTTATTAGTCGTCCTGCAACACTTAAACCCGTTGCAGTTTTTCTTGAAGTTCCACATCGAAGTGAGCTCCCTTCAAATTTTTAATTGAAACTCCTTGACCTAGTTTTTTTCCCCTTAGTTTGCATTGCATCACCGCCGCCGCCAGCAAATTTCGCTTTATGACGCATTTTCGGTCATGGGGGCTCCGCCGGTCTTGAGGCAATCCGGCTCTAATTCTGTCGTGGTCTTACCAACTTTACACGAACATTGTCAAGGGTTTGTCGTGCCATAATCTTCCACCGATTACTTGGTGATTGTCCACCGTCCATCAATGTTTTAATCTTGCGACTTACTGTTTTCACATAACTACTATGGTCTTACCGTGCCTTCCCACCATACATTGTCATGGTCTTCTTTCCATCAATTAGAGCTGCCATCAACCACTGTATTGATGTTTGTAAGATCTATTATCCTGCTATTGATGATCTTCAAATCTGATAGATCCACCAATACCTGCAATAATCTCATCATGTCAAGACTAGTCCGTCATAACTTTGACCTCGATATCTATCGATTCATTAGTTCAATATGTACAATACCTACATCAGATATTAGAATCTCCTTGACTGTACCCACCATTGCATCCAGAACATTGAAAAACATAGGGTTTGACACATTGATGTCAGAATCTTACTACGATAACATGATCTACCTTCCGATCAATCTCGTCCATTGATCATCTTCATCACCCTCTGTAATTTTTCCTTTGACTTGCTGCCGCATTGAGCTTTCATGGGGTGCTTTGTGCGATGCCTTCATGAGCTCATCAAGCTCGTCCTTTTGTTCACCGTTGACGATGATCCGATCATCACCTACGCATCTACCATATTCAGATCTAAGCATCATTGAGTCTTGACGAGTCCACCTTAATCAATATACTCCAAAAGTCATTAATCTTTACCTTAGAACAAATCTGAACTTTCTTGTTATCTTCTTCATCTTGATGCCTCCACCAAATTCCATCGACTTGACATCTTCTTCTTCATCTAAAGCACTCGAGTCTTGAATGAACACCATTACCTCTGATATTAATTGTTGCGTGCATAATCTAGGATATCATACTTACTATGATATCAATACTTGGGAGATATGGAGATTCCCACCGATGATCTCAAGCACGCCATGAGATCGATTACCTCTAGCACACAAAATGAATATTAAAAGATACAAGAAAAAAAAAACACACAATTTAACGTGTCTCGGCTCAGACTTGGCCTACGTCCATGGGGAGAGAACTTTGGAGAGCTTTATTAATAAACTTGATATAAAGGATCTAATCTTACTTTTGAGCCACAAGAGTGTTCGCCTTCTCCTTAAATCTACGCTTAGAATACAAGAGTATACCTTCTCTCTATGCACATTCGTCTTGCTCCTTTCTTTTTTGGATTTTTAGAGCCTTCTTGGATTTTTAGGGTCTTACATTATTCTTCACCACAACTTTCTTCTCCTATTCTACTCTACTTAAATCTAAGATTACAACTTTTATTTATAAGATTTACAATATAACTTTTATTTGGACTATGAGATGTCTTGGCCATTGGATGCTTGAAGAATATTGATCAATCGAATTAGGAGTTGATCTCCTTGATCTAAAAGAATTCTAAATCCTTTAATTTTTTGAAACAAACTCTTCATTGAATAAAAATATAGTCCTATTAGTACTCTATCAGAAAAAGAAACATGCGTCTGAAAAGAAAACTGATTCTACTTTAGAAAATGCCCTTATTAGTCTACTAGTTCATATGATTAGTCGACAAATTTCTCAAATAAGTCGACTAATACACTCATATAGTCGACTACTGTAAACTGCTCATTCTCTGTTCTGCCCATTAGTCAACTTATTCCTCTGATTAGTCGACTAATAGTCATGTTTGTCGACTATATAGTCGACTAATATACCTTGATCTGCTTCTTTTCTTCTACTTCAAGCCATCATCTTTTCTAACTTTGATTGGATCTTCTTGGACTATCATCTCATTTTGAAAACAAGGTAAAATCCTAATAAAGTCGCAGTACAGTCTCAAATCTAAAAGTTCTAATAGCTCTCACATCTAATTCCACTCTTTGTCATTGAGTTTTGGCCTACAAATCATTTGCAAATGGGTAGATTGCAAAATATCCCATTGTATTAGCAGCATTTTATGGAAGGTCCTCATATTCTATTGATTGAAATAATTCAATAAGTAGAAAATCTCCTTGCTACAGAAATTGCCTAAAGCCACTCATATACTATTGTAAAGTTTGATGGAAAATTTCTCTATTTTATTAGACTTAGCAGAGAAAACACTTGCTCTATCAAAGATTTAGCGAAAATTCATGTATATCATAAGTTTCTCACAGACTATCACATTTGATGATAGTATATGAGTATTTTCTAGTGAATCTAACAGACATTGGATGTTTTTTACTCACTTTAATAGAATAAGGAGAGTTTTTACAAAACAGTAGTAGTGTACAGGGTTTTCTGCAATTTACCTTTTTTCAGGTGGACCAATTTTTGTGTTTTTACATCTTTGTTCCCTCCATTTTTGGGGATTATTTCCTTAAGTTCTTATTAATGAAACACCAGAGGACTTTCTTGGCCTCACGTTCTTTCCCAAAAAAGTATACCGATAGTACTAATCTATTGCAGCATCTGAATAACCAAATACACACATGTATAATAAGGACATGCTTTGACTACACACAAACATATGTACGAAGTCTATTAAGGATTTTATACTGTAACAGAAAGAATTTTTTCACTGATACATACATTGAATTTGTTGCGCGGTAGTAATTGATTAGAATTAAATGGATTTTAATCAGAGACTATGCACAAGTGATGGTTTAAGGGGTTTAAATTTGACCAGGGGTTCATAAAATTGTGATTGGAGATAACATAAGGAGTAATATTTTCTATATGCAGAAGGAATATTGAAGGAAAATACGTGTATGAAGCTAATCTGATCTAATTTAATCAAGATAGATCTTCATAAACAATATCTTAAGTATATCCTACATGATGATTAATTAAAAATGATGGTGATTTATCGATTATCAAAGACTTCAAACTAAATCGAGGATTTTTAGGAGATGATGGAGTGGAAAAAAATGTTACTTGATAACTAGGGTTTTCCAGTTTGTTGGATTCCTTAATCTCCTCTTATAAAAACAGTATTTATAGAAGTTTAAACCTCTTTAACAAGTAGCCTGCTCACTTTAAGATTAAAATTTCTGAATCTAGACCCTTATAATTAGGTCGGATTCAGATTATCTAACACCCCCCACTAGCACACACCTCGAATCGTGTTAGGCACAGATGGCCTCCTTCAGCCACAATCATCGTATCATGGCATACTCACCATCCGTCAATGTCTATGCGCCCTATATTGAGAGTAACCACACTATAAATTTCATTCTTATTTATGGGACGAGCATGACACATCATAAATACACAGTAGGGAACGATCTTAGGATAGTCTTTGATACTCGAATTGTTGGACCACATTGACAAGATAACTATCCAAATCTCCCACTTTGAGGAAGTACTTCCTTAAACTAGATTCTCTTACATCATTCACATTCTCTGTTATTATTTTCATTTGCACTAAAACCATCGATTGTATCTCTTCATCCAATTCTTTATTGAGAATTGCAGCTTTCACATCTATCTATAGTAATTCAAGATCAAAATATGTGGTAGTCGCTAGAATTAACCTAATGGCAAAACTTCTCTCCTACCATGAAAATTTTTCTTATATTCTATTCCTTCCTTTTGTATATGCCCCTTTGCAATGAGCCTCACTTTGTACTTTTCGATATTACTGTTATGACTGTGGTTGGGGTTTTACGAATTCAGTGGAAGCAAGACCCTGAGCCTTTCATTAGATTTTGAGCCAAATACATATAAGAAAGTTAGAATGAATACAACATTTTACGTGATTTTTCCAAACCCAACTTTCATCAACATGGAGGTATATTATAATAGCATAGAGTAAAGAGAGTAGTCACACACACATACATAACAACCCTCTTTTCCCAAAACAAATATGAACATTGAGCATTTATTTCACCAAAGGTTAAACTCGTACATTGATGAAGAGTATTTTTTCCTATGGTAAATGTGTAGATTTTCCGACATGATTGATTGAGCGGTTGATTTCGCACAACGGGAATAAAAGTAACAAAGAAACTCGCACAAAAAAGCAAGCCAGGAGAAAAGATTTTTACGTGGAAATTCAATTTAAAAAAAACCACGGGGAGGAATAGAAGAATTTACTAATTTCGAGATGTTACAGTGAACTTAGTAGAGCTATACTCTCTTTATAATCTCTTCATCTCTCCTTTCTTTTCAATGGAGGTTCTAGTGTATAAATACCCCGCACGTTGCAACAAGGGTGCAGCTATCACAATCCTCCATAACAGCAGGATTTGGATGTTGGGATTTATTTATAACTGCTTGGATTATGCCATTGATTGTTGTAAGTGATCCTTGCTGCCAATTGTAACTGTCCCATGGAGCAGGAGTCGTTACAACATTCAAAACGTGGGATGATCTGGCAATGTAACAGACTCCACAAATCATGAGAGTCTTGCTAGCTATACTGAATCAATGAGGCTGGCTGCTATGGGTGTCTCACTAGGAGCGTGAGGAGTCACCTCAGGAACGGCTAGATGGTGTTTAGGAAGGTGCCTGGAGTATGAGAATGCCTGGGGTGGCGGTGTCTTCGGAAAGAGGGATGGCCTCGGAAATGGCTAAGTGATACTCAGGAGAATGATCTACAAGACTGCCTTGGATGGTCCTGATGAGGTGTGACACATGTCGTGATCCTGGTACAGATAAAAATCTGACTAACTACAGATGCCTCCTCCACCTTCTCCTTCTCCGAATACTTAGAGAGAAGGAGGGTAGTGAACTGGTCTTTTCTCTGATTTGAAAAGTCATAGCATCCTTTGTTCTTTAAGCTTTTTTAAAAGTTGAAGTGGGCAACGACAGTTAGAAAATTAATAATCGAGATCCTGGCATCATGGTGAGTGAGACCATGTGGCAGAGACAATTGATATCTAGCTGATTCGACATACCATAAAATCTAGGGTATAAACTTACTCTTTGAGAATTTGAATAGGATACGATCTGATTTCCTCATCTATAAATGGGGTGGATCTAGAAAGAAGTCTGCTCATCTTATTAAGAGTTCCTTGCCTCCAAACTTCTTGTGCTGATAGATAGTGATGTTGTTCTTCTTCTTTGTTCGATGGAGGAAAAAGAGGGAGAGGATGGAGAAAGTGGAGGCAGCTGGCGCAATACATTAGTTTTCGTGATAATCATCTCACAAAACATCAATTTTCATAACAAAATCCCGCTGCTAGGGAAGATCGGGAAGGTCCATGCTTTTATTTGATTTGCTCATCTGATCTCTGGTCGGGCCAAATTAATTCTTAGACTAGTGCTCCAAGATTTTCTTTTTCTTATGGTGGATGAGGTAGGAATCTGGGTTGTCCTGAATGATTGCGGCGATGAACTTGCTTCCATCGCTGTCTTTCATGTCATACAGTCTCACTTCATCTAGATCCTATCACTTTTGCCCTAAATGACTCTTTTCTTAAGGCAAGGAGCGGAAAAGAAGCATGGGGGTGCATCAAAATACCACCGATGAAGCATTCCTTCTTTGAGAGTTCTGACCTCTTCCTCAGATGAAAGGTCGTGGTGTTATATAATCTCTGTCTTGTACGTCCTGGAGGAACCCGTCTAGCTTTCTTGGAGGCGTGTTCTTATCAGAGGAGGAGATTCTTCATATAGAGGATCTCTTATTTTGTGCAAGAATCTCCTAAGCTTTTCTCAGGATCTGCGGAAGGTAACATGAACAATAGCATCGCGCCTATGTGAAACATTCTGATCGAGGCGAACTTGTGCACAGAAAAGAGAAATTCAGAAATAGAATAAGAAAATGTTAGGTTGCTCAATTCTACCACTATAGCAAATGACTATCAAGTCATGATCCACAAGAAGGGATTGTGATAGAAGTTTTAGTAAGTCTTTCTAAATTAGTTCAATCTGTTGAAATGTTTCCTTCTTAGTTTTAAATGAAAAGAAAAAGTGTTAATATTATAAGAGAAGAAGAAGATGCTGTCGTTGGTGTTTTGATTAAAAAAGAACTAAGTTCAAAAAAGAAGAAAAGAAAGAATAAAGAAAGAAGAAGTGATGGCTTTGAAAATGTATTTTAAACTAAGAAATGAAAGGAAAAAATAAAAATTTACTTACCTATTTGGTCAATTACTTACTGTGGATCATTGGCGAAGTCTTCCCTTGCTTTAGAGGTGTCAACGCATAATCCATAAGATTGAACTCAGTCTCCGTCCATATTATATCATCAAGACGAATAAGCATGAAATGATACAGACACTTAAGAGGAGAAATCTATCATCATGAGCTATTGGTGATACTTGTAAAGGTCAAGGCAATTCTGATGCTACTGAATTCACTTGGATTAAATAATCGAACAAAAAATGCAAAGTAAAAAGAAGAAGAATAAAACAAAAATGTAACTTTGATTAAAATAGAGTAACAATAAAAAAATGGAGAAAACTTACACTAGTGTCACTCTCAATACAACCTTCTTCTCTTTCTCTTATAAAACTTTTCTCTGATCTTAGTTATATAAAGTGAAATGGAAAATTATATAAAGAAAAATAAAAATTTAAGACAAACTACAAGCCTAAGCCTAATCTCTATTCTCTGCTGGAGTGGTGTCTTTTGCCTTCTGCATTGATGGTATTTATAAAAGAAATGGGGAGGGGAGAGTGTGCTTGAGGATGAGATTAAATCGCTGGCCTAAGAAAAAAGATCTTCTATTAAGGTTGGAGATAAGGTTGAAGACATGGACAAAATCGCTTGCTCAATAGAAAAGATTTTCTGATAAGGTTGGAGATATGGACAAAATCGGTTGCCCAATAGATAATTCTTCTCATTAGATTAGATATAAAGCGGGAGATAAATATTTTTTTGTCTCTTGATCTTCAGTTGGATTGTATCTTTCTCTCTAAATCTTCTGAATATATGTTCCAATCCTCTAGATATCTCTTTGTATATTGATAGAGTTGCCTTTGAACTTCTGGATTTGCCTCTATCGTCATTTAGCCTCGTTGATTCTCCAAGCAAACCAAAAAGATCCATATAAATCTAATTTAACTAGTATTTATTTGATATTACCTTCTCTTTCTCCATTAATAATCATCCTGCACAATTTACACATTAAGACAAATTAATTGGAGAGTTTATTACAAGATAAATGTAAGAATGTAATAATACATAATATGATATACGTGCACAATCACATTCGCTGACAGGAAGCTCTTTGTCTGCTTTAGCATCGAGAATTCACTTGGTAGTCTAGATGAGTAGGTGTGAGTTATCTGTATTTTCTTTCAAAAAGACAAACAAAATGGGTGATAGATCATGTATTACTCTTGTTAGATATAACCAAGTGTATATTTGAATGAATATAATCAAAAAGCTTTGTGATGAAAGTATTAATTTTCGAAAAGAAAGTGTTATATGGATCTGGCTTGGTCTGTTTTACCATGACTTTTGGAATGGCATGTCAGTTTGTTTGTTTTGACTCTGAGGTGTTGGGTATTGGCTTGGCATGTAATTCCCAAGTGAGTGTTGGTCCCACAGTGGTACCTGCAAAATTTTACCACCGAATGGGGCAAATCCCAGCTATGGGGTTGATCCTCCGAGACGAAAAAATCCTTACAACGGAGTTAGATTTGCATATGTTTTCGAGTGAGGGAGATCCCATCAATGGAGCCGCGAAGCTGAGCTTCTGGCAGGGGAAAATCTATGCAGTAGGGTTCGGTCTCCGAAGGGAGAAATCCCACAACGGAGTATGTTGGAGGGATGTAGAGGATCCTGAGTTGCCGTTTCCAAGTGGGAAAAATCCCAGCTCGGAACAATCAGACAGTATTGAAAGTAATTAGGATGCGCATAAAAGCATATAATTAAACAACATAATTGATGTGAATATGGGAAAACCTTATTGTATGAGCTTAGCTAATGGATTCATGAAACTAGTATGTCGAGGGAATAATCCAAACAAGAAAACCTTCGTAGATATACCTTATGTCTCATGGAGTCCTTGTTGAGTATATACAACCTGAGTTACCTCAGACTGACCACACACTCAAACTTTGAAATCATACCTGAAACTCATGCTCTCGGAGATTGTACCTATGGCTCATTGCTCTTGGGAGAATAATTTGACTTATGACTATATGAGAACGGTACAGCGAGGGGATAATCCAAATAAGAAAACCCTCATAAATATACCTTGTGCCGTATGTAGCCATAATCCTCTCAGACCTTAAAAAATTTGTCTAAAGTGGGGATTTAACCCATCGAAAGATTGGATGCATCTATCCTGGTTGGGGCCCCTACCCGGTGATGATCCGGTACGTCCAACGTGGAAGTAAACCCATCCGTAGAGTTGTCCTTTCGTGTAGGGGATATCCCATCAATGGAGTTGTTTCTAAGTGGGGAAATCCCATCATCAGCATATGGAAGAAACTCAACAAAGGAAAGCCACCGAGGATTATCTGCCCGTAGGTTCAGATGAGAGAACCTCGTAGGCTAGTGTCTGTGTTCCGTGTATGAGCAATCCCATCAAAGAAACATCAAACGGGGGCTCTTAGAGGAGAAAATACCCCAAAAAGTATGGGACTCCGAGTAGGGGCAATCCCACAATGAAGGATTTCGGCTCCCATAGGACTATCGAGAAAATCTGTAGGCATGTCTATATTGACACTTCTGAGTTGGAGAAATCCCATTAGCGGAGTGTACGACACGATCCTCCGAGTAGGAAAATTCCATCAGCGAAGGAATCGTGTTTT
>JAVJIF010013228.1:40000-91012 GCA_038442645.1 Agave tequilana
AACTCAATAAAACAAAAAATGCATTATAAATCGAATATATGTATAAATATAAGAATCATCAAAACTAGTATGTACACATATAACCAAACTACATGTGAGTACACAAAGGATATGAAACATATTTAAGCACAAAATCAAGGGTGTATCTTAAAAGCTATACAAGTGCATTGCATGTTTTAACAAAAATTGCATCTAAACATATAAATAAAAATGCAAACATGATATGCTAAAAACATGAAGCGAAAGATAGAGATAGTTACCAAAAACTATTAAACTAATCTCCATTTCTCAAATAAGATGGTTCTCTCACTTACACACTTTGATATGATGCATCCATTGATATGCTTCATTAAGATCTGATTGCATCCACCATTAAGGCACCAAACCTCTCACGTCTTGTGAGAGCCCACACCTACATCTAATGTAAATGGTGTGAATTTTGGTATCCAAATCTTTTTAGGTCCTTGGGGCCAGTACCTTTTCGAACGCAAACATTACTATTTGAAACATATATTCTATCATAACAGAATTGTGCCAAATGGTCTTTGCGGCCACAATATGTATAAGTATACACTCTAACATATATATGGGTGTAACCATAGTGTGCGTATGGTGTATGCCTTAGAGGATGTGCATGCATGAATTTATTTCTTTTGAAATATGGACTCCAATTTAGCATGATCAAAAGCACATTGGCTCAAAATACAGCCTAAACAATCAATCTTCTTTTTCAAAGTACAAAAATTATTTTCATTAATGGAAGAAGAAACAACATGAGCATCAAAATTTTTTTTGAAAGAGAAATTTTTTCTTTTTGAAACAAAATCTTGAATTTTCAAAGAATCATTTTCTTTTGAAATCAAAATAACTATATTTTTAAAAAATTTATTTTCTTTCAAAACAAAATCAACTTTTGAAGATAAAGCATCCTTTTCTTTTAAAACAATCTCCTTTTCTTTAGAAACAAAATTAACTTTTTTCAATGAATAATTTCATTTAAAACAAATCAAGTTAAGTTTTTAAAAAATTATTTCTTTTTAAATCACATCCTTTTCTTCAAAAACACAATCTAGTTTTGAAGATAGAAACTCATTTTCTTTTCAATTGTGAACTCTTGTTTTCCAATAATTTATATTTTCAAGAAAATCTTCACAAAACATAGCAAGTTTATCATTGAACATGTATGCGTTCTCTCTCACTAGACATACTAGCATTATCATTAGATACACTGGCACTATCATCAAGATTGGATTCTGATTTTACCTCAAGAGAGTCATTCTTTTTGACCATGTAGCATGTTTGGTCAGAATCGTCTTCACTTGGTTCTCTCTTCATCTCATTTGGAATTTGGTCTTCAAGAGAGATTAATATGTTCCATACTGTAAAAGCGGAATCACAATTAGCAACCTTAGAAAGATAATCATTACTAAGTGTTTGCTTTAGTGCAATCATGGCTTGTATATTAGCCTCAAAATATTTACCATTATCAATATATGATCTTTTAGTGGCGACAAGATAAACATGTGCTTTAGTGTTTTAAAATATGATCACATTCTAGTTTTTCATGTTTCAATGTTAGAAGCATAGACATAGGTGGAGCAAGATAATTCATGACTGTGTGTAAAATAAGAATGTGTATAGTAAATATAGAGATTAGCAAAACAAGGATAACTCTTTGGTGGTAAAACTAAATATCAGGAGCACTAACTCTGCTACTAATTGAATTCACCTAGAAGGAGGTGAATAGGTGATATGTTAATCAATGCAAAAATTAAAAATTTATCAACAATAGTTCTACACAAAGATTTGAACACATAAATGATCAGGGCGGAACAACCACTCAAAAATGTGTAGTTATGAAATCAATGTAATTGTGTATGTACTAATGTTCCCTCGATACTTCTGTTATAGCATTGGCTCAACGGGTCGAATCCACAGGGATGGAAGGCGATAGAAGCATTAACAGTCCATTCACGTGTTATGTTAACAAGTCTTCTTTGTTAAAAGAATTAGAAAAAAATAAAAGAAATTGAGAAGTGATAGGTGAGAAGATTATAAAAATGTCGATGTGAAAATCAAAGAGAAGTGGCTTGAAAAATAAAATAGAAAAGAAGATGAAATAAAGATGAACTAAGAGGATGCTAAAACAACGATAGAAAAAATGATAAAAGATTTTGCTTTTTAAAACAAGATAAAAGAAAACTCATGGCTACTAACTACTAATTGGTCCACTAATCATGCTAACCTCTTAGTGATAGTTGCCTCACATGGATTCTTGGCCATCACTAATCCTTGACTTCAAGAGACGATACAAAGCATGGCAAATAAAATGGTTCTTCACATTCAAACTTGCATCAAGAGCAAGCTAATACAAACATTAGATCATCAAAACCATTAGAAGTAAGCATGAAATAAGAGAGAGTTAGCTTGGTTAGCAAGTTAGCATGTTAGATGTTAGAACCCATCATCATGAGCCATCAATGGCTCTTGCAAGAGTAAGGCCTTGTAGATGCTATCAGATTCATGTAGATTATCAATTAAGTGGTTAGCTAGTTAGTGGTTAGTAGTTAGTCACCATGAGAAGAAAATCTAGTTAAGCATCATGTGGAAGATGGAGAAGATTACAATAGAGAAGAAAGGAGGCACCTTTACATAGATTGTCACCATCATTACATCAATATCTCTCTCTATCACTGAATCTCTCTGCCCTACTATAAGATCTAAAAATGAAATAAAAGTACAAAATAAAAGAAGAAGAAAATTCTAATCTACAACTAGAAGAGAGAAAACCTAGCCTAATTCTAAAACTGCTTGCGTTTCGGGTCTCTGCAGGGGTATATATAGGCGAAAGAAAGATCTGGAAGACGAGACGAGGCCACGTGCCACCACTTTGCAGCATTTGCCGCGTTTTCGCGGCAAAACCAAGGACTTAGGTTCCTAGTTTTGGCGAGCGTGTTCCCATCATTTCTATTACCTTCTTGGTATACTTGAATTCTGGTATTATATTCGTCTGACGTGCGCAAGGGTTTAGGTTCAATATATCTTCTAGAAGTTCCCTTGCTTGACCTCCAGGAAATCCAGATTTAATTACCCAAAAATGGGTTTAATTAAGCTCTTATTACCCTTTTGCCTTCCTTCTCTTGATTATCTACAAGACACAATTTATGAAAAACACCTAGAGGGGGGGTGAATAGGTGTGAATGCTAATCTAATGATCTTTTTAAACTTTAATAAAATGAGTGATGCAACGATCTCTCAAAACACGACTAAGAGCCGAATACCCTTGCGAGGTTCTGAACTCCTTCCTCCCAATTCCCCTAGATATGGGTTAGAGGTGCGCAATGCAACCGTGTTGTATGAGATATGATCGAACAAGTAAAGGATGAGATGCTATGATGAAATACACACAAGCAATATATCAAGTAAAGTGAACAAGACAAGATTGCACAAGTAGAGGGTTAGTTCTCAAACAAATAATTCAAGACAATATAAAGCAAGAGAAATTGTAAGCAAGAATAACGCAAAGGCAATCGCAAACAAGATGATTTGTTTCGAGGTTCGAGCACACTTGCTCTAGTCCCCGCCTTCACCTCCGTGAAGGGTTTCCACTATCCACCGAGGATGCCTTTACAATTTGGTCTACCGAAGACCGAGCACCGAGCTCCACCGAGTACAAAGGACCTCTACCGAAGAGGTTGCTCCACAAGGAAAGGATTACAAGAACCAAGTGATGACAACAAGATCACTACACTTTTCTCAAACTCTTTTACAAACACTCTCACTTCAATTACAACTTCACTATAGAATGAGTATAGGATTTTTGGCTCTATGAAGTGTGGTGAGAAAAACTTCAGTTGTAGAGTGATATTAGCAATCAAACACAACTGAAAAACTAGCTCAAAAAGAATTGAAATGAAAGCTTTAAACTCTTTTCTTTTCTCTTTTGAAAACAATGCAAACTTGAGGATTTTTCTAAGTGATATGCAAGAGAGACTTCTCCTCTATTTATAGGCTTAAAAATAGGTTAAAAACAATTTCTTTTTGTCTTATTTTCTCTAAAAAAGCTCCCCAACAAATCTCCAAAAATCTGTTAAAGCTGAAAAAGAAACAGATTTTTCAGAACTGCCCAAAGAGGAAAGAGCCGTTGCCTTGTTGCAGGCTTGGCGGTCGACCGGTCCGGTCGACCGCCAGCCCTGCTGGAAAGAGCCGTTGGCTCTCGGTCGACCGGTCCGGTCGACCGACCCAAAAGGAGGAAACACAGTTTCCTTCTTCCGGTCGACCGGTCCGGTCGACCGAAATATCCCGAGAGCAATCTGCTCTCCGTCGGTCGACCGGTCCGGTCGACCGACGGACATGCACAAACAGTGCATGTCCAGACACATCGCCGGTCGACCGGGCCGGTCGACCGATGTTGCCTGAAACTGAAAAACTGGGCTGTTTTGAGTTAGAAAAATTTTGATAAATATTTTAAAAATACATATAGCTAAGTATTATGCAGAAAATAGTTTATACACATGTTTTAAACAAGTTTTTCAGGATATAAAGCTTTGGTACATGTATATATAAACTAAGGCATAAAACTTAGAAATAACCATTTTCAAAACATAGGAAATACATGAAACAAGTGTGTGTGCAAATCCTAGAGCCAAATTTCCTATATTCAAACTTTAACATTCTAAACTTACAAACTTCTAAAAGACTTCAAGGCAATGCTTCAAGATGGGCTATCTTCACTTGATCTTCAATTTTGCATCTTGAGCCCAATTGGAGTTGACTTGAGTCCAAAACCTTGTATTTGTGAGAGAAGACTTCTAGTATGAATAGAAATCTGAAAACACACTTAAACAACAAATGTTATTAGTACAAATAACTAATATGTTTTGTAATCATCAAAATACACTAAACAAGGGTGATTGTAACCTTGGGCCAACAATCTCCCCCTTTTTGATGATGACAAAACATATAGGTTATTTAAATAAACATGGAAGAGGAGTTTGAAAAACTCCCCCTCAAATAATGCTATGGATGAAAAATTGGACTATTGAAAGCACAATACATAAAGCATTCAATGTACAAAAGTAATGTACAAAAGTTTTGTCAAAAACTTAAATAAACAAACTTTCTTTTTCTTCATAAAACTCAAATAATATTCATTCTTTTTTTTTCCTTCATAAAACTCAAATAATATTCAAAACTAAATATCAAACTAAACTTAGTCTCCCCCTTTTTGTCATACATCAAAAAGGGTTAAAATACCAATGAAAAAATTTTTATTTTTAAGAATCTATAATGCAAACATTCAACTCACCACAAATAAATGAAAATCTAGCATAGTCTAAAGGTTTAGTAAAAATATCGGCAAGTTGAAAATCGGTAGAAACATAATCAATATCAATATCACCTTTCTCATAATGATCTCTAAGAAAGTGATACTTAATGTCAATGTGTTTGGTTTTACTATGTTGATTTGCATTCTTTGTCATGTGAATAGTACTAGTATTATCACAAAATATTTTAACATGATCAAAGTGTAAATCATAGTCAAGGAGAGTATGTCTCATCCAAAGAACTTGTGCACAACAAGCTCCGGCTGCAACATACTCCGCCTCGGCGGTTGAGAGGGCTACCGAATTTTGCTTTTTGGAAGACCAAGATACAAGACAATTACCTAAGAATTGACATGTTCCACTTGTGCTCTTCCTATCTACCCTACAACCCGCATAGTCGGCATCCGAAAAACTCTTCATTTCAAATAATCCGGTTTTAGGATACCACAAACCCATTTCAATAGTGCCCTTAAGGTATCTAATTATGCGTTTAACCGCAATTATGTGAGATTCTTTAGGACAAGATTGAAAACGTGCACAAAGACAAACGAAAAACATAATATCCGGCCTACTAGCCGTTAAATAAAGCAAACTACCAATCACGATTCTATAAAGTTTTAATGTCTACACTTTTACCTTGTTCATCCTTGTCAAGCTTTGTAGTTGTTGCCATGGGAGTTTTGCTTACTTTCGATCCTTCAAGCCCAAACCTTTTGATTAGTTCCTTTGTGTACTTGGCTTGATTGATGAAGATCCCATCCTTCTTTTGCTTGATTTGGAGTCCAAGGAAATAGTTGAGTTCACCCATCATAGACATTTCGAATTCATCCTTCATGCATGATTCAAAAGCTTGGCAAAGAGATTCATTAGTAGAACAAAAATAATATCATCCACATAAATTTGTACAATAAGAATATCTTTTTCTACATGTTTTGTAAATAAGGTTGTGTCAATTTTACCTTTCTTAAAACCATTTGAAGTCAAAAATGAAGAAAGTCTTTCATACCAAGCCCTAGGGGCTTGTTTTAAACCATAAAGAGCTTTATCTAATTTAAAAACAAAATCCGGATGTGTAGGATCAACAAACCCGGGGGGTTGTTCAACATACACCTCCTCTTCAATAAATCCATTTAGAAAAGCACTTTTAACATCCATTTGAAATAATTTGAAATCTTTATATGAGGCAAATGCTAGTGTCATCCGTATGGCTTCAAGCCGTGCTACGGGTGCAAAGGTTTCTTGAAAATCGATCCCTTCGATTTGAGTGTAACCTTGGGCAACTAACCTAGCCTTGTTTCTAATTACATTACCCGATTCATCCAACTTATTCTTAAAGATCCACTTAGTACCAATTGTTGGTCTATCGTGGGGCCTAGGAACAAGGTGCCAAACTTGGTTGCGCTCAAATTGATTGAGCTCCTCTTGCATGGCTAGCAACCAATATGAATCGGCCTCGGCTTCGAGGACATTTTTGGGTTCAATATGAGAAATGAATGCATAGTTACCACAATAGTCATGAAGTCTAGAGCGAGTGGTTACCCTTTTGATACTTCACCTATGACGAGGTCCTTGGGATGATGTGGATTGTATCTCCAATCCTTTGGTAGTGGTTGAGTAGGCTCCACCTCATGTGTTTGATGTTCATTTCCTTGTGCCTCTTCCACTTTAGCTTTGCTTCCTTCATCATCCTTTTGTTTGTCTCCCATAGTAGAAGCATCCTCCAAGGTCACTTTCTCCATACCTTCATCCAATGCATCTATTTCTACAACATTCTTAACAAACTTGTTAGATTCTTCAAACTTAACATGAATAGACTCTTCAATAGTCAATGATGATCTAATGAAAACTCTATAAGCCTTACTAGTATTTGAGTAACCTACAAAAATAGCCTCATAAGATTTAGGATCAAATTTTCCCAAATTATCTTTTGTATTTAAAACAAAACATTTGCATCCAAAAACTTTGAAATAAGAAACATTTGGTTTTCTAGAAAAGTACATTTCAAAAGAAGTTTTAGTTGTATTTTTACACAAGAAAACACGATTAGATATGTAGCATGATGTATTAACGGCCTCGGCCCACAAATAATGTGGTAGACCGTATTCACTAAGCATTGTCCTAGCCATCTCTTGTAATGTTCTATTTTTCCGTTCAACTACTCCATTTTGTTGTGGAGTTCTAGGACAAGAAAGTTCATGCTTTATTCCATGTTCATCACAAAAAGTGGTAAAGGGTTGGTTAATGAATTCACCTCCTCTATCACTTCTTATTCTCAAAATCAAAGAATCCTTTTCTTTTCAACTCTTTTCTTAAAAGTTTGGAAATACGAAAATGCTTGGTTTTGTGTTCAAGAAAGAAAACCCATGTAAATCTTGAAAAATCATCAACCAAAACATAAGCAAATCTATTCCACTTAGACTTTTGGTTTGTGTTGGGCCAAATAGATCCATATGGATTAATTCCAAAGGACGTGATGTCATGATATCCTTAATTGACTTGAAAGAAGACTTAGTTTGTTTCCCAAATTGACATGCGTCACAAACTCGGTCCTTTTCAAAATTCAAGCAAGGAATACCTTTCACCACTTCCTTTGTGTTTAACCTAGAAATGTGATCAAAAGAAATATGCCCTAATCTCCTATGCCATAACCAAGAGTCATCATCGAGGGCTTTCAAACAAGTAATATTACAAGACATATTTAACATATCAATCATATAAACATTACTTTCACGAAAACCGGAAAATACACAAACATTAGAAATTCTATCAATTACTTTACAAGCAACATTATCAAAAACAATATCAAAATCTTTATCACAAAGTTGACTAACACTCAAGAGATTATGCTTGAGGCCATCAACTAAAACTACATTTTCAATTAAAGGAGAGGTGCCAAGTTTTACATTACCAATACCGATGATTTTACCCTTGGCGTCATCTCCGAAGGTGACGGTGCCACCTTCATGATATCTTGATAGGGTTGCAAAGTTGTTGATGTCCCAAGTCATGTGCCTTGAGCAACCGCTATCAAGATACCACAATCCTCTACGTCGTTGGGATTTGGAAAGTACCTTGCTTGTGCCTTCATTAGCCATGAAGCACATGTTGGCGGTGTCTATTTCTTCCTCGGATTCGGTCTCCGAATCCCAAGTTGCCTTCATAGCCTTCTTCTTGTAAGGCTTCTTAGAAGTGGAGGGCTTAGCTTTGTCCGGACACTCCGCAACAATGTGTCCCGGTCTTTGGCAATTGAAGCACACAATCTTCCTTTCTTCTTTGCCTCCTTGCCATCTTCTTCTACCTTGATACTTCGCCTTATTGTACATCCTCCGGACATTCTTAACAAGGAGTGAGAGCTCCTCATCATCTTCTTCTTCATTATCTTCATCGGAGTGTGTAGCTTGACTCTTGAAGGCGATAGTCTTCTTTTTGGAAGGAGCCATATCCTCCCTTGCTTTCCTTTCCATCTCATGGGTTTTGAGGTTCCCAATGAGACCTATAAGCTCCATCTCTTCATTGTCGTTGAGTTCCTTCAAGGTTGTTGCTTTAACTTCCCATGAAGGAGGAAGAGCCCGGATGATCTTCCTTACTCTTTGATCATTGTTGATATCTTCACCTAAAGAAGAGAGTCCATTAGTAATTTTTGTAAATCTTGTAACCATATCATCTATGGTTTCATTTTCTTGCATGCTAAATGTTTCATATTGAGACCGAAGAAGGTCAATCTTAGCCTTCTTTACTTGTGAGGTCCCCTCATGAGTGACTATCAAGTGTGACCAAATCTCAAATGCGGATTTGCAATGAATAACCCTAGAAATGTCATCATCATTAAGGGCTTGTAGAAGTGCATAGTGAGCTTTGGCATTGGCATCGAATTCCTTAGTCTCTATTTCGGACCAAGTGGATTCGTCACCGGGAGGTACACTAAAGGACTTAGTCACGGCCTTTGCAACTCGGCTACCTAGAGATTGCAAAAATACGGTCATCTTAACTTTCCATATGGGAAAGTTAAGTCCATCAAATTTAGGAGGGGTCTTAATTCCATCGGCCATTTTTACTATGTGAATATGAATGAAATGATTAGCAAATTAGGATCTTCTCTAAGGTTGTTAAACCAAATCCTAGAGTCCAAGCTCTGATACCAATTGAAAAACACCTAGAGGGGGGGTGAATAGGTGTGAATGCTAATCTAATGATCTTTTTAAACTTTAATAAAATGAGTGATGCAACGATCTCTCAAAACACGACTAAGAGCCGAATACCCCTTGCGAGGTTCTGAACTCCTTCCTCCCAATTCCCCTAGATATGGGTTAGAGGTGCGCAATGCAACCGTGTTGTATGAGATATGATCGAACAAGTAAAGGATGAGATGCTATGATGAAATACACACAAGCAATATATCAAGTAAAGTGAACAAGACAAGATTGCACAAGTAGAGGGTTAGTTCTCAAACAAATAATTCAAGACAATATAAAGCAAGAGAAATTGTAAGCAAGAATAACGCAAAGGCAATCGCAAACAAGATGATTTGTTTCGAGGTTCGAGCACACTTGCTCTAGTCCCCGCCTTCACCTCCGTGAAGGGTTTCCACTATCCACCGAGGATGCCTTTACAATTTGGTCTACCGAAGACCGAGCACCGAGCTCCACCGAGTACAAAGGACCTCTACCGAAGAGGTTGCTCCACAAGGAAAGGATTACAAGAACCAAGTGATCACAACAAGATCACTACACTTTTTTCAAACTCTTTTACAAACACTCTCACTTCAATTACAACTTCACTATAGAATGAGTATAGGATTTTTGGCTCTATGAAGTGTGGTGAGAAAAACTTCAGTTGTAGAGTGATATTAGCAATCAAACACAACTGAAAAACTAGCTCAAAAAGAATTGAAATGAAAGCTTTAAACTCTTTTCTTTTCTCTTTTGAAAACAATGCAAACTTGAGGATTTTTCTAAGTGATATGCAAGAGAGACTTCTCCTCTATTTATAGGCTTAAAAATAGGTTAAAAACAATTTCTTTTTGTCTTATTTTCTCTGAAAAAGCTCCCCAACAAATCTCCAAAAATATGTTAAAGCTGAAAAAGAAACAGATTTTTCAGAACTGCCCAAAGAGGAAAGAGCCGTTGCCTTGTTGCAGGCTTGGCGGTCGACCGGTCCGGTCGACCGCCAGCCCTGCTGGAAAGAGCCGTTGGCTCTCGGTCGACCGGTCCGGTCGACCGACCCAAAAGGAGGAAACACAGTTTCCTTCTTCCGGTCGACCGGTCCGGTCGACCGAAATATCCCGAGAGCAATCTGCTCTCCATCGGTCGACCGGTCCGGTCGACCGACGGACATGCACAAACAGTGCATGTCCAGACACATCGCCGGTCGACCGGGCCGGTCGACCGATGTTGCCTGAAACTGAAAAACTGGGCTGTTTTGAGTTAGAAAAATTTTGATAAATATTTTAAAAATACATATAGCTAAGTATTATGCAGAAAATAGTTTATACACATGTTTTAAATAAGTTTTTCAGGATATAAAGCTTTGGTACATGTATATATAAACTAAGGCATAAAACTTAGAAATAACCATTTTCAAAACATAGGAAATACATGAAACAAGTGTGTGTGCAAATCCTAGAGCCAAATTTCCTATATTCAAACTTTAACATTCTAAACTTACAAACTTCTAAAAGACTTCAAGGCAATGCTTCAAGATGGGCTATCTTCACTTGATCTTCAATTTTGCATCTTGAGCCCAATTGGAGTTGACTTGAGTCCAAAACCTTGTATTTGTGAGAGAAGACTTCTAGTATGAATAGAAATCTGAAAACACACTTAAACAACAAATGTTATTAGTACAAATAACTAATATGTTTTGTAATCATCAAAATACACTAAACAAGGGTGATTGTAACCTTGGGCCAACAATTTAGACCGATATTTTATTCATAAATTAGCAGGAAAATGTGATATAATAATGCAGAACTGTAGACTAATCACACCCTCACACTTATCTTTTGATCGTCCTGAGCAAAATAAGAAAAGAAAAATTATACTACAAATGTTATTATACCACTTTCACAGGTGACGCGATTGCACTGAGTATGTGCAACAAGCCGTTAAACCTCTAGGTTTCCCCTAGAGGAGGAGTTTTATCTCCTGAGGGTTTTCAGCAGATTGCACCCTTAAAATCCATAAAGAAAGAAGACAAATGTTAGTATTTTGAAAACACATTTTGAAAGAGAGACAAGTTTATGAAATATTTTTGCAAAAATATAAGCGATCTAAGGTCATAATTCCACCAAAAATTATTCTTCCTTAAACTTTAGTCTATATGCAAGATCTTGTCTATAATTAAGATAAGAATTCAAAATTGAATTGAATATTTTATCCTTCATAAAACCTAGATAATATGCACTTTGTGATAGTGAAAATTTGTAGGATATCAACTCTAATCATCAAGCCATTTATTTATATATATATTTTTTCTTTTTTTTTTCTTCCCTTAGTTTTCTTAGGCTTTCTAGTTCACCCAGGTAGTGAGCCTTTAACCGATGACTCCCACACCGGATGATTTTAGGGCATCAGATGAGAAAACATTCCTCAGGTTTAAGGACTCGAGTAAATAAGACCACAAAACTAAGGGGGACTATTTGTTTCTTTTGACCACCGTTAGGCGTGAATAATCATGCTTCTTGAGGCATAGTTATCCAGCTTAATTAGTGATTTTTTTCATATATAACATATACATATTTTTTTATCTATTTACTTTACGGCATTTTAGGTCATTGTTTCCATCCCAAAAATTGTGGTTGTGTGAAGTGCAAACTATAAAAGGCAAAAAATTCAAGATAAAATTATCTCCCCAATCTTTTATACATAACCAATAATTTTAAATAAGATCCATTATTTTGACTAGGTTTAAGATGTCATAATTAAGATTTCCTTAATTTCTAAGATCATCTTAATTTTCTTAAAAGTAGATCAAAAAGTTTCTAAAAGAAAGGGAAAAGTCATATACAAAGAAAAATTCTAAGAATATCTTAAAAGAAGTGTAAAAGAAAGAAAATTTAAAAACTCTACGTTAGTAAACCCTCCCCCACACTTATCTCATGCATTGTCCTCAATGTATCGTGATATATGTATGCATGAAACAAATAGAGAGGGAAGGAAAAATCACCTCAAGGTGGTGGTTCCGGTGGTGGTCTGATTAGTCCACGAAATATGGCCCAATCCAATTAGCGTGGAGTCTAGAGGAACCCACCAGAGCCCTCTATAATATAACCCATTATTATGATGTATATATGAATATTTTTATTAAAAATTTTACCCCATCTAATTTTTAAATTTTCAAAATAATTTCGGAGTCATTATTTTCAACACCTTTGTCCTAAAATGGAGTATGAAAAGATGGAATGATTGATTTGGGCTCAGGAAGTACATGAACTAATATCGACTCAGGAATTTGACTTAAGTCAAGTAAAGGTTCAGGAGTCGAAATTGGTTCAGGAAGTGGGTCCAAATCAAGAAGTTGAAACTCAAGTCCACATTCATTTCCTCATGACGGAATGTGACTTCCTAAGGTAGGTGATTCAAGTTCAAGAATAACAAGTATGAGAACCAAAACTGACTCTAAAATGTTGCTCAAGTTGGGTAACAAAACAGGAGTCAATATTGATTTAGGAATTTGAACTGGATCACAAATTTGAGAATCAAGGTCACATTCCTCGTTAAGTTCAATTTCATAAAAATGAGAACTTGCCAATTTGTTAACGGGACTTTCATAAGTATGAAATTGGTCAAGTTCAATATGATGATCATAAAAGATTGGTGATTCAATTTCACGATGGACTGGCACAGGATCCACTACTGACTCGGGAAAAAGCCTGAAATCAGGTTAAAACACCTCAGTCATTATGAAATCAGGCAGTGAAATTGAATTACCAAGTTGAGGTTTAGGATCATATTCATGCTCAAGTTCAATCTCAGGAAAAGGATAACTTGGCAAAATGTCAATGGGATTTTCAACATTTTGTTGGAACTTGTTTTGATGAAGACATTTGTGAAGCATTTCATTTGGAGCTCTATCACACGTCTATATCAAGAGTTCTTCATGATCAAGACTTCCCAAAGAGAGTTGATATGATGTGTTTTGTAATTATGAAATAGCATGTCAAAAGCCTTGATGCACACACACATATTAGAGTCAATTAGTCGACTAATACCTCTTTCAAGTCGACTAACCCATAGTGTAGTCGACTTGACCAAATCCTAGTCGACTAATCCTGTGTCTCAATTTATACCCAACTCTTTGTTTGTCAATTAGTCGACTTGATAGTATGTGTAGTCGACTAATAGACCTTGTAGTCGACTAACCCTATTCCCCTAGTCGACTAATCACTGGCCTAGTCGACTTATAAAGTAGTTGCAGTCGACTTGGTTCAGTTATCCAGAAACCTGTCACTTGAATTTATCTTGACCTAGTCGACTAATACCCATTACTAGTCGACTACCCTTTGGAAATTTTCCTTGTATAGTCGACTAACTCAAAAGGCAAGTCGACTATAGGTAGTTTCTGACTGTTGGACAGTTTCTGTTATCTGGTCTTTTGTGCAACGCTTTCCAACGTTTTAAATTTTTGAATTACACCTTTAACTACCCTAACTTACCCTAGAGTGTAGCTATATAAAGGGTTGTTAATCTAAAGGCCAAATACCAATCCTAATCTTCAATTTTCTGGTCAAAAAATTCTGCCAATCCTGAAAACTGTTCCCACTTCAGTTCTTCACCAAATTCCAACTCTATAGTGAAGTTCTCTGAAGTTTTCTCCTATACTAGACCTTGTCCACGTTCATACACAGTACCAAGGCTTATAGGAAGTGTTGTAATCCTCAAAGATATCATTGTACACGGGTGTCTTCTTGGTGTAGAAGCAAGTTGTACAAGGTGGTGATTGTTCTCTTGGTTGAAGAGAAGGTGTACACATTTGGCAAAGGGGATTTGTCAAGTGGTGTGCATGGTTGTGATTTTGGGTGTACAAAATCAAGGATAAAGGAAAATCTCAAGCGGGTGGCTTGGGGACTGGATGTAGGTCACGAGGACCGAACCAGGATAAATCTCTCGTGTTTGCGTTTATCTAAACTTTTCTGAGATTTGATTTCCTTTATTGCAAGTCTATTTATTTATTTAACTTTAATCCTTCTTTGTTTAGTATTTGCGTTGACTTCATATTTTAGATCCATAAGTGCCAATAGAGAAAGTTCAACAATTGGCATCATCTCGGGACCAACATTTGGTAACAGAGTGCGGACCTACACATTTGACGTTTGGTCAAGTTCAGATGGGTGTGCTGAAATTGAATCTTGGTTTCCAAAATGACAAGAGTCCTGGGTCAAATCAATAGAGTTAGGAATAACTGAATTAGTCAAAGGTTAGAGTTTCCTCATTCCTATAAATACTAACCAATTGACTCAATTGTATTTCTAACCTATTGATAGACTGGGTAGAAGATTTTTGAAATTGTAGCGCGGACTCCTGCAAGATTTCTTTACTCTTTTCTAAATGTGATGTTTTTTCAAGTGGATACTCTAGCAAAGGAGTGTAGGGATCTTGGCTCCCAAAACAGCAGGAGTCCTGGGTCAAGTCAATAGAATTAGAGATATCTAGATTGGTCAAAGGTTGATAGAGAGAGTTTCTTCATTCCTATAAATTTTGACCAATTAACTCAATTATGTTTCTAACCTAACCTATTGATAGACTGGGTAGCAGATTTTTGAAATTGTAAGTGTAGACTCCTGCAAGAGTTCTATACTCTTTTCTAGATATGATTTTTCTTCAAGCGAATGTTCTAGAAAGAGAGTGTAGGAACCTTGACTTTGGAAAATTTGTGAAGAGTGTGAGTCCAACATATTTTGAGATTGTCGCTCGGACTCATGCAAGAGTTCCTCAATCAATTTCAAGACAGATGTTTAATCAGTTTAACGAGGTGGAACTGAGTAAGACTCTTGAAAATATTGTGAAATTGGGGAGGCCATCTTTTTCTGAAATTGTCGCTCGGCCTCTTGCAGGTTGGCATCTATACTCTTTTCTAACTTGGATTTTTCTTCACATGGTGGTTCTGGAAAAGGAGTATCGGAAGCAAAATTGGGGAATGGAGATTGTGAAAATTGTGAAAATTGTGGACAAGATGGTGGAAAATTTGACTCGGGGGAGGTGAATCCCCATTGACTCTGTGAAGAGTAGAAATTATTTTGAAAATTATGGTTATAAGAGTGGGGATATGGGTTGTATTGATTCGGATAAGTCCAATCTAGTGTATTTGGTTGGTTCATATTATAAAAAACTGAGTTGAAATTATCCGAAACAAATGGGGTCGGTGTGAAATATGGATTCATATTTGAATTGAAAGAATTGTTATTGTGGAATCCCAATTCACAAACAATCACAAACAAAAAAGAAAAAGTAAACAAACAAACACAAAGAAAGAAAAAGTCAAAACCAAGCCTATACTAAGGTTGACCTAGACCTAGATGACTCCTAACTGGTCGATTACTCGGGGGGTTGTTGTATGAATCCGTCCCAAGCAATTGGCCAGGTAGGGAAGAAATACGGTGGGAGGTATCCCTATGTAAGCAACAGCCTTAATTCCGCCAAACCACGGTATCTTCAAGGCGTAACCTCTTAATCTCCAATCTTAAATACTGAATTAATAAGAGTTGATTCAAAACAAGTTCCACCTTCAGTCAATCTCTTAATGAGTCCGAGATGTCTCTAAGGGCCAACGTCTATCAATTTTTATTAGGGCTGGGTTGTGTGAGTGGGGAGGTGATTTTTGGGCTAAGGAAGGGTGATGAAATCCCCACCTTATCTTGTATATGGGTTTTGCCCTTAAGTCCAATTCATGCAAGTGTGCAATATAGACAAGAATAACACAAAAAGCGAGTATGTATTTGTCCTATGCTATATGCAATGCCATATGTACACCTCAATCCAGATCACAATAACATAACAAAATACAGTATATTGGAATTGAATTAACACCTGCCTAAATGCAAATGTCTAAATCGTTTTAAAAGCATCCAAATACCGTATTTTAGTTCTTTAATTTATTGCAATGTGTCAGGCAATCAAAGCAGATAATTAGTAGAAGAATACAACAATATATGCAACTTGCAAATTTCCTGCAAAAGACAAAGTTCAAATGCCACACAAATGCCGCGTTTGTGCGGATTTTCTTGGGTTTTCGCGGCACAATTTAGGAAGCAGGGTCCCTGCTTTCTAGAGCAGGGACATGCAAGCAAATGAAAAGTTCTACAATGTTCAGTTTATGCAAAAATTAACCTGCACACCAAAACAGAAAAGAAAATGTTAAAAAAAACATGAAATCAAAACCATTCCTGTCCCCGGCAACGGTGCCAAAAATTTGATCGGGGCAGAATAAGCACTCGAAAATGTGTAGTTATGAAATCAATGTAATTGTATATGTGCTAATGTTCCCTCGATACTTCTGTTATAGCATTGGCTCAACGGGTCGAATCCACAGGGACGGGAGGCAATAGAAGCATTAACAGTCTAACGTGTTATGTTAACAAGTCTTCTTTGTTAAAAGAATTAGAAAAATAAAATAAAAGAAATTCATAAGTAATGAGAAGATTATGAAAACGTCGATGTGAAAACCAAAGAGAACTGGTTTGGAAAACAAAATAGAAAAGAAGATGAAACAAAGATGAACTAAGAGGATGGTAAAATAAAGATAGAAAAAATGATAAAAGATTTTGGTTTTTAAAACAAGATAAAAGAAAACTCATGGCCACTAACTACTGATTGGTCCACTAACCATACTAACCTCTTAGTAATAGTTGCCTCATATGATCCTTAGCCATCACTAATCCTTGACTTCAAGAGACGATACAAAGCATGGCAAATAAGATGGTTCTTCACATTCAAACTTACATCAAGAGCAAGCTAATACAAATATTAGATCATCAAAACTATTATAAGTAAGCATGAAATAAGAGAGAGTTAGCTCGGTTAGCAAGTTAGCATGTTAGATGTTAGAATTACAAGATCAAAAAATGAAATGAAAATACAAAATAAAAGAAGAAGAAAATCCTAATCTACAACTAGAAGAGAGAAAACCTAGCCTAATTCTAAATGTGCTTACGTTTTGGGTCTCCGCAGGGGTATATATAGGCGAAAGAAGGATCTGGAAGGCGAGACGAGGCCACGCGCCACCACTTTGTCGCGGAAACGTGGCATTTGCCATGTTTCCGCAGCAAAATCAGGGACTTAGGTCCCTGGTTTTGGCGAGCGTGTTCCCGTCGCTTCTAGTACCTTCTTGGTATACTTGGATTCTGGTATTTTCGCCTGGATATTCTTCTGACGTACACAAGGGTCTAGGTTCAATGCATCTTCTAGAAGCTCCCTTACTTGGCCTCCAAGAAATCCAGATTTAATTACCCAAAAATGGGTTTAATTAAACTCTTATTACCCTTTTGCCCTGCTTGTCTTGATTATCTGCAAGAGAGACCAAAACACGGTTTAGACCGATATTTTATTCATAAATCAGCAGGAAAATACGATATAATAATGCAGAACTATAAACTAATTAATAAACAAATTCAAACTCACAACCAAGAAAAGAAGCTGTATACCCCGTGAAGGGCTCTGAGCTTCTCCTCTTGATTCCTCTTAAATAAGAATAGAGGTGCATAATTGCTTTTTTGGCGTATAGAGAGTCCAAACAAATAAGCTTGAGAGAAAAATAAAAACAATAAGTATATTTATGTGATAATATAAAAATGTAAGAGTTTGAGAGATTAAATGCAAGCAATCATAAAAAAAGAGAATTGTTATCGAGGTTCAAACCACTTGCTCTACATCACCGCCTTCACTGCTATGAAGGATTCTGATCGGTTACATATATTACATATATATTGTTACATTATCATGTTTATTATCTATAAATCCTATTAATAAGTCTTTTTTTTTTATTAAGTTCAGGCCCATTGCTTAAGGAAAGGGAAGAGAAACGATGCGAGTGTGGAAACCTCCTCACTATAGTTGGAGATTTTGCTTAGCTGGCCTTGAAAGAAGTTGATGTATGATTTGAGGTTATCTCCCAGCCTCATCTTGACGGAGATGAGGTGATGGCTGCATCTCTTGGCTTCTTAGAGAGAGGCGTATTGTGTGAGGAAGGTCTTGATGACCTCTGAGAAGTTGTGAAGAGAGCGCGGGGGTAGAGAGTAGAACCAATATGATGTCGTGTCCTTCAAGCTGGATAGAAAAGTGAGGCACGTGACCGGGTCATTGCGGGAGTAGATCACCATTATGTCTCGAAAGTATCGGATGTGCTAAACTAGATCGCTCGCTATGGAGTATCTGTCGAAGGTGAGAATCAATAATTTCCTCCGAAATTCACGCTCCTGAATATCTCTAGAGAGAAGAGAGTCATGGATATGAGTAGTTGGGATCAGGTGTTGAGGCAACTTGGCCCCCATGATTCATTTCTGGATCAGCTCGTTGAGAGCATGGAGATTCAGGGATCCGTTGTTCTTGAGGTCACCCCTGATTGTGTTGAGCTATTCTGGAGGTACTAACTTGGGTCTGAAGTTATTGATTGAATAGTATTATCTCCTCTTGTTCACAACGGATGTTTTCATGATTGAGCGCCATCTTCTCCCACTCTCGATCGGGTTGCAGTTGATGTTCCTTCATTTGCTCTCTCATCTCGTAGAGTATTTGGAAGAGCTAGTCTTCTTTTTGCTGGGATGATTGGACACTGGTAGAGCTATTATCCTCGATAAACAGTTGATATCTGGTAGGTAGGGAGACCTTGCCCCTAACAGTTGCGTCAGCCTTGCCTTTAGAAGTTGCATCATTGGTGAATCCCTTGCGTGGGGCCATCATTACTTTGGATGAGAATCTTTAAGAAAGGTTATGGGAAGAGAGATCTTGACTGTAGAGACTCAGATCTCAATGAAAGTATCAAAATGTGGTGGAGATTTTCTGACACGATTGATCGAGTGGCTGATTTTGTACCACGAGGAATATAAGTAACAAAGAGACTCACACACAGAAAGTAAGCTAGGAGACAAGGCTTTACGTGAAAACCCAATCTGGGAAAAACCATGAGGATGAGAGGAAGAATTCACAATTTTTGAGAGATTACAGTAAATTCAGTAGAGCTATACTCTTTTTACAATCTTTTCGTCCCTTCCTTCTTTTCGATGGAGGTTCTAGTGTATAAATCCCTGGCACATTGCAATAAGGGTGTAAATATCAGGATCCTCCATAATAGAATGATTTGCACGTTGCAATTTCTACATAATTGCTCAAATTATGCTGTTGATTGTTGTGAGTGATTCTCGTTGCTGACTGTAACCATCCGCGATGGAGCAGGAGGTGTTGCAATGTTCAAAATGTGAGATGATCTAGGGCGTAACAGACTCTGTGAATCATGAAAGACTTGCTAGCTATATTGAATCAATAAGGCTGGCCGCTGTAGGTGTCTCACTTGTAGCGAGAGGAGTTGCCTCGGGAACAGCTTGATGGTGCTGGGGAAGATGCCCGAAGTATGTGAATGTTTGGGGTGGCGGTGTCTTCGGAAGGAGGGATGATCTAGGAATAGCTGAGTGATAGTTGGGAGAATGATCTGCATGAATGTCTTATCATCTATCAAGGGCATATTAGGATTTTACCTTATTTTCAAGAGGAGATGATGGTCCAAGAAAATCTAATTGAGTTGGAGAAGACGATGGCTTGAAGTGAAGCCTAAAAAGTAAATCAAAGTGAAGCAGTTTCTTTTTCAAGCGATTGTGAGTTTTCTTATTCTGGTAGGATATGAATTGGATTAAATTCCTATTCAATGAAGGTTATTTCTAAATATTAAAAGGTCTAGAATCCTTTTAGATCAAGGAGATCAATTCCTAAAAGGATTGATTAAGATTCTTCAACCATCCAAAGACCAATATCATCTCATAGTCCAAACAGGAGATGTATTATAAAATCCTATAAATAAAGGTTGTATTCAAGCATTGTAATTGCCTCAACCAAGTTGATCTCAAGGAGAAAAAAGGTGGAGAACTCCAAAGAGATTAGAAGGAAGCCAAGCAAAGAGAGGAGCAAAGTGAAAGTGCATAGAGATAAGGTAATGCTCCTATAATCTAATGCATAGATTCAAGAGAAAGGTGAATACTTTTATTGCATCAAGAGAAAAGTTAGATCTCTTTGTACTAAGTTATTAATGAAGCTCTCTCAAGTTCTCTTCCTGTGGACGTATGCCAAGTTTGGGCCGAATCACGTTAAATCCTCGTGCGCTTTCTTATTACTCTTTTATCTAGATATTGCAATTTGCTTTACAATAGTTTTCTCTTGCAAGTACTAATCATATTGTTAAGTTCCACAAACATTAATCCTGGGAGTAACAATTGATATCGTAGAATATCAATTTCATCACAACAATTGGTATTAGATCTAAAAGTTGACGAATGGCGATATGTCAAAGATAGAAAGTTCTACGACAAAATTCAAGGTCGAGAAATTTAATGGCAAAGAAAGCTTCGGATTATAGCAAAAGAGGGTGAAGCATTGCTGGTGCAACAGGGTCTTCACAAAACCATGCAAGGTAAGTCAGCAAAACCTACAGATACGTCAAACGAGAATTGAGAGGAGATGGGTCTATAGGCGGCAAGCACGATCCAACTATGTCTCGCAGACGAGGTGATGTACAACGTGATGGATGAAAAAATGGCTGCAGAATTGTGGTCAAGGTTCGAGACATTATATATGATGAAAAGCCTCTCCAGCAAGCTTTATCCCAAGAAACAACTATATGGGCTACACATGAACAAAGAGATAAGAATGTTGGATCACCTAAACTTCTTTAACAAGGTCATCAAAGAGCTTCTAGCTGTTGATGTCAAGATGATGAGGAGGACAAGGCGTTAATACTTTTCAATTCTCTTCCAGAGTCATATGATCACATTGTCACCACCATGCCCTATGGTAAGGAAACTCTCATCTTGAAGGAGGTCATGTCAACTCTCTTATCCAATGAGATTAGGAAAAGACCAAATCAAGAGGAGCAGACAGGATCGAGTTTGGTGGTCACGGGAAGGCAAGGAAGAGGAGAAGGAAAGAAAGGTCCAGGCTCATCAAAGACGTGTCACTTTTGTCACAGGAAGGTCATTGGAAGAATGACTGCAAGCATCGACAAGAGTGGTTGAAAAATAAGGGGTAAGCTGCGGAGACAGGCATAACATTGAGTGGTTTAGAGGAAACTAAAGTATTAATGGCTTCCAACAAAGATAACACTTCTCAAGGTAAAAGTTAGATATTTGATTCAGGTATTTGTTGGCCCAGAGGCCTTCCACTCTAGTTTTGATGATGATTAACTCATGTAGTTATAGTTTACTAATAATCTTGTGATATTTAGTTTCAGATATCTAACCAAGATATTAGTAAGTGATTAGCTTCAACAAAGGTGTTTTGGAGCTCTCACATGGTGATTCAAGAGCTCGAGCGTCAAAATTCATATCTAGCACTCGTTGGAGTCAAGTTCGGGGAATCGCGTTTGGATCGAGTCAGCTTGGAGACAAGAAGACCTCGGTTTGTTTTAGAATAGTTAGTTTAGATCCATTGTTAAAGATTAGATAGTGTGGTATGCTCAAGTTCACAACACACACTTGTTTCAAGTTTCATGTTTATTGGTTTTGGTTTTCGGTTTAACCGATCTTGGTTTTCATAAATAGAATTGAATCAAAACAAGTTTACATGATTTAATGTATATTAGATTTGATCTATATACATGTATGCTTCATATTCTTAGAAAGCTTATTTTGATAAGCTATTCATGTATTTGGGTTTTGTATTTAAACAAAACTTATTTTCGGATTTAATGTCAAAAACATAGATATATCTCTTTCTTGTATATTGGATTCTATCCATATACTATATGCTTCAAAGTTGTTTAAATATCATGTTTTTGCATTTTGGAAAAATCAGATTTCCATTTCAAAAATCTAAGTTTTGGAAAATACGGATTTTGGTTTTTAGCAAAATTTGTAAGTCACAAAAATGGTTCAAAATATTTATAACATGGTTTGATTTTTACTCAAACATGTTTGGATTTCAAAGATATAACTAGAACCTATTTTTGTAGAATTTTAAAGATTTTATGAGATTTATTTGACAATAAAAAGACCAGTTTTCAGTCCTATAGTTGTCAGGTTGGCTGACTGCCGGTCGACCGGGCCGGTCGACCGTAGCAGTCAGCGGTCAACCGGGCCGGTTGACTGACGTGCACAGAACGTGCACGCAGCCAAGCTGGGAGGCGGTCGATCGGGTCGGTCGACCGCCAGAGAACTCTGCTCTCTGGAAAGCCTCCGGTCGATCGGGTCGGTCGACCGGGTAGAGAGCTCTGCTCTCTGTAAACTAGCTCGGTCGACCGGCGGTCGACCGTCCAGAGAGCCATTGCTCTCTGGTTCTGGCACGGTCGACCGGGCGGTTGACCGAAGGGCTCAACGGTCGATTTTTTACCGTCGGCCGGTCGACCGGAAGGCCAATCTGAGCCTTTTCTGCTGCCAACGGGCAGATTTCAAATGGGGTATAAATATCCCCCCATTTGAGTTATTTCTCACAAAGTTTTCAAGAGCAAAATTTTAGATCTTTTCAAGTGTTTTAAGAGCAAGTTTTTCAAAAGAGTTTTTGGGTTCAAAAGATCAATCTTCATTTGTTTTTAAAGTGTTTGATAATTCAAAGAAAATAGTCTTTTGGGAATTGGTTTTTGGTCTAAAAATTCTATATCTATTTGGAGATTTCCCAAATGATTTTATTTGTTCAAAACACTTTGTTTTCTCACACTTGAGCTAATCTACTATCCTATCTATTAGAATCTTTGTTTTGTGAAAAAGAAATTAGTTTGTGGTCTTTGTGATCACTAAGTTGTAAACCTTCTATTGATTGTGATATCCCTCTAGTGAGAGGTGATTGAGTTGTATCCCTCAAGTGTGAGGTGATTGTGGAAGTGGTATTTGGCTCCCTCTAGTGAGAGGTGGAGATTGTGTTGGAATCCCTCAAGTGTGAGGTGATTGTGTTGGAGTAGCTTTAAGCCCTATCCCTCATTTGTGAGATTGATCATTGTTTGGCTAAGTGCCTAACCCTCTAAGTGTAGAGGTGTTGAGAGTTGTGCATTACCTCTGTGAGAGATTGTATTCGGTTGGAGAGATGAGTTGTGTACTCCCAATTGTAATTGTCCCAAATCCTCAGTGGAGGTTCCCTGTGTGGGAAGCCCTGTGTGGACGAGTTAGTGAAAACCCTTCTGTGTGAAGGCGGGGACGTAGAGTTGTGTGCTCGAACCTCGAAACATATCCGTGTGTTTGCAATTGATCCACTTTCTCTAACTCTCTCTTACTTTGTGCATTGATTCATATTGTCATATCATATACATGCTTGTGTTGTTTGTGTGTGCCTCACTTGTGTTTAACCATGAGAGCTTCATATAGCACCTCAACTCTTATTCACAGGAATCAAGAGGAGTTAGTCTAGAGCCCTTCACAGGGAATTCGGCTACACTTATTGGTTACACTAAGTGTGTTGCAATTAGTTTTTAATTTTCGCATTTTGTTCATTAGATTAGCCGTACACCTATTCACCCCCCTCTAGTTGTACTTTCAGTATTACGGTTCATGTTTGTTCCCAAAAGGAGCTGTTCAACTCCTTAATTGCAAAGGAGGAAGGGATTGTTAAGATGGTGGATAGCTCAGCTTGTGAGGTCATTGGCACTAGGACAGTCAAGGCTCCAGAAAGAGATAGGGCGATGCGTGCTCTGGAGGCGGTCCGGTATGTCCTGGAGGTACGCTACAATGTAATATCTATATGGGTGCTCGATAAAAATGGATGCCAGATCCAAGTGCAACAAGGTATCATCACAGTTAGCTAAGGAGAGGATAATCCAAGAAGGAGATAAGTATGGAGGGTTATACAACTGAAGGAAAGAAACTCAGTTCGAGGTGGTGTTTCAAGGATAAGCTTGGAAGGAAGTTATCGCGAGGTGAGCTTCAAAGAAGACTATAATGGGACGTGAACCAGGTCAAAGTGTTATGGGAAGGAGAAATGGTACCTTCGGGTAAGGCCCGAGATGGCCCAAGTTATGATGGTAAATCAGTCAAAGGCCCCAGGGAGAGAGGGCAAGAATTAAAGGCTTCACGGCAAGGTTACAACCAAGGAAAGAATTAAGGTATTAATTTAAAATCTCAAGTTATTTTACTAAAGACTTGAAAAGCAAGTCAAGGTGGAGATTGTTAGGATTTTGACTTATTTTGAAGAGGAGATGATGGTCCAAGAAAATCCATTTGAGTTAGAGAAGACGATTGCTTGAAGCAAAAGAAGAAAATCAAGGCAAAGAAGTTTCCTTTTCAGGAGATTGCGAGTTTTCTTGTTATGGTAGGATACGAATTGGATTAAATTCCTTTTCAATGAAGACTTATTTCTAAATATTAAAGGGTCTAGAATCCTTCTATATTAAGGAGATCAATTTCTAAAAGATTGATCAAGATTTTTCAACCATCCAAAGGCTAAGAGCATCTCATAGTTCAAATAAGAGTTGTATTTTAAAATTTTATAATAAAGATTGTAACCAAGTATTGTAATTGCCTCAATCAACCTAATCTCAAGGAGAAAAAAAAGATGAAGAACACCAAGGAGAAAAGAAGAAAGCCAAGCAAAGAGAGGAGCAAGGTGAAGGTGCATAGAGATAAGGCAATACTCTTATAATCTAAGACATAGATTCAAGGAGAACGTGAATACTCTTATTGCATCAAGAAGAAAGTTAGATCTATTTGTACCAACTTACTAATAAAGCTTTTTCAAGTTCTCTCCCCCGTGGACGTAGGCCAAGTTTGGGCGGAACCACGTTAAATCCTCATGTGCTTTCTTATTATTCTTTTGTCTAAGTATTTCTAGTTTACTTTACAATAGTTTTTTTTTGTAGGTACTGATCATATTGCCAAGTTCTGCAAACATTGATCCTCAGAGTAACAATTGGTATCATAAAATATCAATTTTGTTAGAATAATTGGTATTAGAGCTAAAGGTTGACGAAGGGCAATATGTTGAAGATAGAAAGTTCTACGACAAAATTCAAGATCGAGAAGTTCAATGGCAAAGGAAACTTTGGCTTATGATAAAAGAGGGTGAAGTCATTACTGGTGCAACAGGGTCTTCGCAAAACCCTGCAAGGTACGTTAGCAAAACCTGCAGGTACATCAAACGAGGATTGAGAGAAGATGGATCTAAAGACGGCATGTATGATCCAACTATGTTTTGCAGACGAGGTGATGTACAACGTGATGGATGAAAAAATGGCTACAGAATTGTGATCAAGATTAGAGACATTGTATATGATGAAAAGCTTCTCCAACAAGCTGTATCTCAAGAAACAATTCTATGGGCTACGCATGAACAAAGGGATAACAATGTTGGATCATCTAAACTTCTACAATAAGGTCATCAGTGAGCTTCTAGTGTTGATGTCAAGATGACGAGGAGAACAAGACGATACTTCTCAGTTCTCTTTCAGAGTCATATGGTCACATCATCACCACTATGCTCTATGGTAATGAAACTCTCACATTAAAGGAGGTCACGTCAATTCTCTTATCTAATGAGATTAGAAAAAGACCAAATCAAGAGGAGCAGACAGGATCTGATTTGGTGGTCATGGGAAGAAAAGGAAAAGGAGAAGGAAAGAAAGGTCCGGGCTCATCAAAGGCGTGTCACTTTTGTCACAGGGAAGGTCATGAATGAATGACTGCAAGCATCTGCAAGAGTGGTTGAAGAAGAAGGGGCAAGTTGAGGAGGCAGACATAGCATTGAGTGGTTTAGAGAAAACCAAAGCATTTATGGCTTTCAATCAAGATAACACTTCCCAAAGTAAAGGCTGGATATTTGAATCAGGTAGTACAGTTCATGTATGTTCCCAAAAGGAGCTGTTCAACTCCTTAGTTCAAAGGAGGAAGGGACTGTCAAGATGGTGGATGGCTCGGCTTGTGAGGTCATTGACACTGGGACAATCAAGGGTACAGTAAGAGATAGGATGGTGCATGCTCTGGAGGTGGTCCGGTATGTCCTGGAGCCACGCTACAATGTAATATCCATAAGGGTGCTCAATGAAGAAGGATGCCAGATTCAAGTGCAATAAGGCATCATCACAGTTAGTCAAGGAGACAGGATAATCCTAGAAGGAGAGAAGTGTGGAGAGTTATTCAAGCTAAAGGAAGGAAACTTAGTTTGAGGTGGAGTTTAAAGGATAAACTTGAAAGAGAGTTCATTATGAGGTGGAGCTTCAAGGGAGATTACAACGGGATGTGAATCGGGTCAAAGTATTGCGAGAAGAAGAAATGGTGCATCGGGCATGGTCCGAGATGGCCCAAGCTATGGCGGTAAATCAGCCAAAGGCCCTGGGAAGAGGGGACATGAATAAAAAGCTTCACACACGGTTATAACCAAGGAAAGAATCAAGGTATTAATCTGAAATCTCTAGTTGTTTTACTAAAGACTTGAAAAGCAAATCAAGGTGAAAATTGTTAGGATTTTGCTTGTTTTGAAGAGAAGATGATGGTCCAAGAAAATCTAATTGAATTGGAGAAGACGATGGCTTAAAACAGAAAAATCAAATCAAGGTGAAGCAGTTTCCTTTTTAGGCGATTACGAGTTTTCTTATTCTGACAGGATACAAATTGGATTAAATTTCTATTCAATGAAAGTTTGTTTCTAAATATTAAAGGGTTGTATTATAAAATTCTATAAATAAATACTATAACCAAGCATTGTAATTGCCTCAACTAAGCTGATCTCAAGGAGAAAAAAAGGTGGAGAATAAGAAGATCAGAAGAAAGCCAAGTAAAAAGAAGAGCAAAGTGAAGGTGCATAGAGATAAGGTAATACTCTTGTAATCCAAGGTATAGATTCAAGGGAAAGGTGAATACTCTTATTGCATCAAGAGGAAAGTTAGATCTCTTTATATCAAGTTATTAATAAAACTCTCTCAAGTTCTCTACCCATAGATGTAGGCCAAGTTTGGGCCGAACCACGTTAAATCCTAGTGCGCTTTCTTATTACTTTTTTGTCTAGGTATTACTAGTTTGCTTTACAATAGTTTTCTTATGCAAGTACTAATCATATTGCCAAGTTCTGCAAATATTGATCCTAGGAATAACAATTGGTATCGTGGAATATCAATTTTGTCACAACAGGCAATACTGATGAGGTGAACACGTGTCATGATTTTGGTGCAGACGAAAAT
This sequence comes from Agave tequilana, assembly GCA_038442645.1. Taxonomy (NCBI): domain Eukaryota; kingdom Viridiplantae; phylum Streptophyta; class Magnoliopsida; order Asparagales; family Asparagaceae; genus Agave; species Agave tequilana. Next base: position 67,615 of record JAVJIF010013228.1, read on the forward strand.
CTGACACTACTGTAAATCAATAACCTATTGATGTACATGTATCTTTTCTTGACTTGATCCATAAATTGAGGTATTCATAGATTTTGTTATTGAAACCTCTCTCTCTCTCTCTCTCTCTCTCTCTCTCAACCACTTGTTCCTTTCTGGACGCATTAGACTCTTTTTGACATTCCTTATTTTTTAACTTTTCATGTAGAGCTATCATAATTGTTTCACCTTCAATCTCAAATTGACGGCGTGGTATTATTCTATGTAAGCTTCTCCTCACTTGAGAAATTTGAAGATCACATTTGTTTTCAATCTCCCACTACTCCTTAATGGACTGGTGGGTGTGTCCATTATACGAACTCGATTGGGAATTTCCTGTTATTACACATCAATTTCGTGACCCCTTTGACTTTTTCTTTGTCACTCTACTCTGAAAATTCTTCTTTTCGGAATTCTACCTCTTTGGGCTCGGAGTTCTATCATGACATTTTCAGTATGTATGTACGTAGGCCTTTGAGTGAAATTGAGTATTTCATGATCTCCTGTCCTCTATACCCCTGCTTTTTGTACTTATAAGACAAAATCGTAGCTGCCCCTCATGATGTAGGAAGCAGAACAACAAAAGAGCTATTAGCTATTGACTGTCCACTTCAACTATCGACATGCCCTTCTTTTTGTTGTCGACAGAGTTTTCCTGAGAGTTAGAGCCACTACAGTCTTGTCGACATGCCTATTCAACTGTCAACAGCCCTATTACGTAACAAAGTATCTGAGTTTGCTTAGGATTCTGTTTTGGATTCCAAATTTGCATTTCTATGGTTTTTAAAATTTATTTATTTTGAACATGCTTAATCTTTATTTTGAATTTAGCTTTTATAGATAGAATATGACTTTTGTAAGCCTATATAAAGGCCCTTATATTCTTATTGTGTGTAAATCTTATATTAAACTTTTAATCAAAAAACTTTTGAGTTTTCCTCATATTTGTTTGTGGATTCGAGTTGTTCTCTTGGCTTGTGGATTCGGGTTATTCTTGGCTCGTGGATTCGAGTACTTATTCCATCCTGGGGATCTCTTTAGGGTTCATCGTTGCTAGAACAAGATCTTTTCTTCGCTTCCCCATCTACATCAAGTGGTATCAGAAGCGGACATGATCGTCAAATGTATTAACCACCAGATCAACCACCACCATATCATCCACTACCAAGGTATCATCTACAACATCCTCAGTTTACTGAAGGAAGAATCACCCATCTATCAATACAATGATTATGAAGAAGATAGGATGGTCTATGAAAGGCGCAGAGGATTCCTTAATCCTAACCCTAAGAGGAGAGGTAGGTTTTCTAACACTAATAGGAGGAACATGTTTCTAACTCTATCCGAGACCAAGGAGGAGGATATTCAAATCTTGATGAGTTTTTCTAGTTCTATTCCTTCTTTTAATGAGTGTCATGATTTTGAGTCAACCTTACTTTGGATTAAGGAAGTTGATAATTTATTTGACATGGAGTATATTCTCATGGGAGATGATGTCGAATTTGTGGTTCATAAACTTAAAGGAAGGACTGTGACATGGTGGGATCAATTTCAAAACATGCGTATGTACCAAGGCAAGCCACCTATAAGAACGTGGAGATGGATGAAAAGACTCTTACAAGCCCATAGCTTTGCTTTGGAGGAAGAAGAGATGAACAATCGACCCTGACCTTTATCAGCCAAACAAGACAGTAGAACAACCTCAGCAGCCACTAGTTGAGGAGCAGTCAATAAAGAGATATTCATTAAACTTCCAAGGAGCTATCAACCAAGCACAATCTCTCGATGAATTCAAGAAGTCTATACCACCTATTCTTAGTTCAAAGGAAGAGAAGCAACAACTCATGCCCGTATGCAATCAAGGCGAATTATTTATGGAGCCCAAGAAAGTAGAACAAGACATTGCTTTAGAAGAGGCTTCTCCATCCACTGAAATTTCCGAAGAGGTCGATGAAGAGTGTAAAGAAGTTGGACACGATAAGCTATTTGAAGTATCACCACTTGTGGTAGATATTCTGCATCATGGTACACTATTCTTCATAGTTTCGAGGATCTTTTCATGCAGAAGGGGAGTGCTAGAGATGAAAGCTTTAATTTTTTTCAAGTTCATATCACCTACTATCAGTACGTGTGCGTAACGTTTCTTCAAGGTATGTCAAATTCTGTCTCCAGTCGTACTTTGAACGATCTTCTTCGTGGAAGCAAATTAATGAGTTATGGGAGCATAGTGTATGTGTATAGTTGGATGATGGAGGAGCACCAACCGATTGGTATTGATTATCAACTAATCTAAGATGATTACATTGAAGATTCAATGACGCAACACTGCATGGAGTTTAATGAAGATCATCGAGGTGAATCAAGATTTTGGGATCACACTTCTCCAAGCAGAGTTTGCATACAACAACATGGCTCACGGTTCAATAAAAATTCCTCATACGCTAAAGGGAATAAATTTTGTAGAGATAAATAATAAGAAGTACAAGGAGACGGCAGACAAGAGGAAACGAGAGAAACTCTTTGAGAAAGAAGTTATGATGATCGTGCATTTGAGTGAAAAAATAATCCCAGCTGAAAGAGTCCCTATTAAGCAGTTATATCCAAATTAAAACTCGAAAGCGAGTTCTTTTAAAGAGAGAAGGACTGATATAGGAAGAAGAACATCAATTGAGCTGTCAACTGTCGACAGTCTGCTTCAAATGTCGACAAACAACTCTAACTTTCGATAGGCCCTTCTTTTTACTGTCGACATGATTTTTTCGAGAGTTGGAGTCACTACAGTCCTATCAACATGCTTATTCAACTGTCGACAGCCCTATTAGATAACAGAGTATCTGAGGTTGCTTAGGATTCTGTTTTGGGTTCCAAATTTGAATTTATATACATTTTACACTTTGTTTATTTTGAACTTTTTTTTCCTTTATTTTGAATTTAACTTTCATAGATAGAATAAGGCTTTTGTAGGTCTATATAAAGACTCTTTTATTCTTATTTTGTATAAATCTTATATTTAACTTTTAATAGTTTTCCTATTTTTGCTTGTGGATTCGAGTTATTCTCTTGGCTTGTGGATTCAGGTCATTCTTGCTCGTGGATTCAAGTAGTTACCCCTACCTGGAGATCTCTTCTGGGTTCGTGCTAGAACGAGATCTAACTGGCGTCTTTCGCCTTCTTCGCTTCCTCATCTGCGCACCTCTGGGACGTAAATGTTCCAATTCTTACTTTCGGTCAGTCCACAACTCATAAAAGAACACGATAAAGTACATATATAGTTGTGACCAATGCATCTTTTTTAAAGGTGTAAACGGATAGGATAAGTAGCGTGTATAAGTATTCTCATATATATTCGTATTTGTTTTTTTAGCGAATATAGTTTCGAATATGGATATTAACCCGCCAACCATATTTGTGAGATAAGAATTCAGGCTCGGATTGAATTCAGATATTTATCATATATTAATCTGACATTAATGAATATGAATAAGAAAAACTAGGGGAAAATGAGTTTACTCTTAATTTCAGTACTTTTTATGTGAAAAATGTCAAAATTGTACAAAAATCACATTGACATATCTTTTTATAACCAGAATATCACATCTAGTACTTAGTGTATTTGAACTCTATTTATATACTGATATATTTAGTATATTCAAATATGTATTTGAATATGTCAGATATTTTTACTATAACCATATATATTATCATATTGTAAATGGATATAGGATATAGATATCCGCAGTAAAAAAATCGAATACAAAATCAAATATGACTCAGATTATCCATATTTGTCTGCAACCCTAATCTCTTTAGTTGGAGATGGACAGGACAGCTTCCTCCATCACTGATTGCACCGTGTCTAACAAGGTCCTATTCCTTCTTTCAGACACGCTATTCTGTTATGTTGTGGCGCATGAAGAGCTTACACTCCATGCTACTAAAATTCGTTTGATAGATATTCACGCCCACGATTTGTTGCCTTGACATCTTATTTGGTTTATTTTCAAACTCAGAAACATGAAGTATAAAACATTATGGTGCATCCAACTTATGAAAAATGAAACGAATGTGACAGAAATGGGTTAGATCGTCAACAAATTTAATAACGTATAGTCATCTTTTATTGCCCAGTGCGACCAAGCTCGGCATGCCATTTCAAATAATCACAGCTCTAAAAAAAATTATATTATTTACAAAGGTCACAATTTTAAAATTAAAATCATCAACAAATCACAAGCCTCGCATGCAAAATTTATGGCTAATTTTGGTAGTGAGAAGTAGGGCCAATTTTTTTTGGAGACTATGCTTCGTTACTTTGTCAACCAAGGCAAATAAGTAAGGAGTTTGTTTTGAGCTTGATGTGCCCTACGAGCATTTATTATAATGGTAAAAAAAAATAAACGAAGACGTCCAATCTTGTTTATTTGTTAAGATTTTATTTTAAATTAGATAAAATATTGTCCTTTTTCTTTTTTTTGGCACGTACACAAAGAACCGAACACTTGTTTTCTCTTGTGCCGAACAAAAGAAAAACAAGCAAAAGAGTCCAACAAAGCAGGAAACAATCTCATCATTCAAGAAACTGCTATTCTCAAAGGAATTATTCAACAAACTGCAATTAAAACCCTAAACTCGGAGCCCAGTCAAAATATACAGAGCCAATCACGGCCGAAACAAAAACCCTTGTTGTATTTTTCTGCCCTTGATGTAAAATGTGGGAGATTGTGATCTTCTTGTTCTTTCCTGATGAAAGATAGCAGATGCAGCCACATGATCAATATCTTGGTCCTATATTGTTGTTACTTCGTGGTTGCTGTGAGTAGTTAAGCAGTCCAATTTTTCCAAATGGATTCTTGCTCTAATTTTTCTAGGACTCCATGACTTTTTTTTTTCGCCTATACTAATGTTGTATTGCTTCTCACTAGAAATTAAAAATAAGGTTAAAAACTACTTTGAATCTTGGATCACTAAAATGTATACCCAGCATGTGCTATGTACGCCTACAAAAGTTTATAAAAAATTGATAGTAAATTTACTTGAAAAAAAATAAATAGTAAAATATGCTTGTACTTTTATTCTAATTAGTATTATTATTTACTAAAATATCATAAATAACATATCTTTCTAAAGACATTGATTGTGATTTTTCAAGAAGATATAGAAGCTAATGCTAAATTGATGATGATTAAACAATGCTTAAATAAATTTATGATAGAAAGATTAAGTATTGAAAAGTACATGTTAATAGATATTTTAGAAGTTCTTATCAAAAAAAGGATAGGTTATAGGAAGTGGGATTTTGTTTTGGCCACCTAAGTCAAACCGTAATTTAAAAAAAAAACTCACGCGCATAATTTTATTCGATTCGGCCATCTCTTTTTTTAAAATAAGGATATGCGCCCACATGTCAAGCGCTGAAGCGTTTATTAGCAGCGAAAGATGAAAATGCCCATAAGTAATCGCTTCAAAAAAAGTGGATATGATTGCAGTCCTCACAAAAATGCCTTATTTTTTAGGACTGTAACTATAATCACAGTCTCACAAAATAATCGCAACCTTATTTCTGAGAATTGCGATTATGATCGCAGTGCTCACAAAATGTACTATTTATGAGGACTGCGATCATGATCACAGTTCTCACAAAAATGTTATGTTTCTGAGTCTTTATAGGATTACGATCATAATCACAGTCTTCTTTATTAGGGCTGCGGTCAAAGTAATCATAAAGTGCCTTATTTTTAAGTTTTTTTAGGACTGTAATCATGGTCACAGACTTCTGAGGATAGCGATTATGATCGCAGTCCTCACAAAATGTCTTATTTCTGATTCAGTCCTCATAGAGGACTGCGACCATGTGTTGCAATCCTCATATTAGCATCGTTATCATTAGCAAGCCCCTATCCATTGACATTGAATGATTTCTACTGTTTTTCAGATCTAAACACAAATGAAACTCATCACGAGCACGAACAAACAAAATCTACAAAAGGTCGATCCCAAAAAAATTACCCTCTCCCAACCCCAATTTCGACCGGACTGCACAAATCGACCCGCGAATAACTCTGCATCAGGGTCAAGATTGAGGGGAGAGCAACGTTGGGGGTGATGGAGAATGGTAAAAGAGAAAATAAAATTATATAAAGAAGTGGTGATTAGGAGGAATCAGTTTATGCTTGTAAGATCACCTAGAGGGGGGGTGAATAGGTGATGGCTAATCTAATGGTCACTTATGAACAAATAATGCGGAATTAAAACTAAGTTGACCAAATTAAACTTCTTTTAATTGAACACTTATGTATAACACAAGAGTGTTGCCGAATTCCCCTTGCGAGGCTCTGGACAAACTCCTCTAGATTCCCCTTGAATGGGTTGAGGTGCCGCGTTGGCTCTCTTGGTTGAATACTAGTGTTAATAACAATCCCAAGCAAGTATAGCAATTATGAGCACAAAGGTATATCATGCATATAAGAGATAAAGACTATAAAGTAATGCAAGATATAAGTGAGACAAAAAGAGTAAGAGAGCAAGAGTGAGCAATCGCAAACACAAAGGGTTTGTTTCGAGGTTCGAGCACACTTGCTCTACATCCCCGCCTTCGACACACGAAGGATTTCCACTATGCACGATCCAACCGGATCTCTCCTTGGTGCCGCAACACCTACAAGCCCTCGGACTCCCAAAGTCCCTTACACACCACAAGCCCACCGGCTCGTCGAGGCCGCACCTCGTACAACAAGTCCGCACCCGAACTCAAAACACCGCGAGCACACTTGCCCGCTTCCTCAAATACAAAGAAAGATCTTGGTGATCTAAACACTTGATCACCTAACAACACTCTCACTACAACACTCCTATAGGATAGATATAACTATGGATGCTCAAGTGTAGTGTGAGAAATCAAGGAAAGAATTTTAATGGAAAACTCAAGAAATCACAATAAACACTCTCTTGATAAAATCCTTTTGATAGGAAATATTGGCACTCTATTTGTGGAGAAAACTCTGTAAAAGAATGGAAATAACTGGACAAAAGCTCTCCTAAAATCTTAGCTTCAAACAATGACAAAACCCCCTTTTATAGAGGCCAGAAAAAACTAGCCGTTGGGATCTGTCAGTGCTGTCGGTCGACCGGGCCGGTCGACCGCCAACGGTCAAAATCCGACCGTTGGAGCCTCCGGTCGACCGTCCCGGTCGACCGATAAAACCCGAGAGCACAGCTCTCTCCAGCGGTCGACCGTCCCGGTCGACCGGCCACTGTGCTGACAACGTGCACAAGGCTGTGCACGTCGGTCGACTCGGACGGTCGACCGACCATGGTGCGGTCGACCGGTCCGGTCGACCGACTTGGCCTGTCAGCCAGTCCTCAGGTCTGCACAGTTACGGGATTTGAAAATAGGTCTTTTCACTCAATAAAAATCCCATAAATTCACAGTAAATCTAAAAAATAGTTTTAATCACAATAAAAACTGTTTTTCTAAAAATATGTTTTTCTAAAACTTGTTTTTCCATAACTTCACAAAATATAAAAACAAGATATTTGAGTTCATTTTAAAGCATAGTGTGTATGGATATGATCCACTACACAATCAAGATGAAATATCTATGTTTTTGATATTAAGCATAAAACTTGGTTTGGTTGAAGGATAAGTATATGAGAACCACCAAAAACCAAACTTGTATTTTTCCAAAATTCAAAATCTTTTCTACTTTAAAAATCTTTTATGAAAGCAATCCTATCAAGAGTTCTATCAAGAGTGTGTGTGTGATATAACTTGAGCAATCCACCAACTATCTATCCTTTACATATTTTCTAAAAACAAATAAAATCTTATACCTAGACACAAGTCTTCATCTTCTTGAAGTCTTCCCTTGAAGGCTTCTCATCTTCTTGACTTGGTCCAAGCTTGATCCAAAGCTCCTTGGATCACCCCGTGCTAGCTCCAAATCTTGACATTTAATCCTTTGTTGAGCTTTGCACCTACTAAGATCTTGATAAAGAATCTGTCACTAATTAAACACAAGATCATTAGTAAACATAATTTCATGAGTTGATCATCATCAAAACTAGGGTGATAGGCCTTTGGGCCAACAATCTCCCCCTTTTTGATGATGACAAAACTCATGAAGTTATATATGCATGGATTAAAGTAAAGCTTCAAAGAAACTCCCCCTTAACTCATGCATAGACAAAAGTAATAAGATAGGGCAATGAAGCATATGACATCTATGCAAATGTAGGAGATAGAACATGTAATCATAGCATAAATCAAATCTTAAATCAAATCATAAATCAAATCTTTTCTCCTATTTGCAAATAACAAAACATGTATGCATAACTAACAAGGAAGACAACTACTTCTTCTCCTTAAGCAATGAAAACATGCATATATACTCAAATACTTTACTTTTCCCCCTTTTGTCAATCATCAACAAAGGGTTCAAAGTTCAAATCATCAAACAAATTTTCTCCCCTTTTTGTCAAAAATAAGGAAATCAAGGAGGGTAAAATCAAATCAATCAATAAGATTTATATGCGATATACATTCATGAAGAGGAAGACGCTAAGTTAATTTCCCTACACATATGCATTACATGAAGAAGGGATGATAAGCCCCAATTCACATAACACATATTATGTAATGCATAAGAGGAGATGTGAAGCTCCCCCTACACACGTGTACCACATAAAGAAAAGATGTTAAGCTTCTCAATACACAATACACTCAACATGAATCTACATATGGAAGAGATGTAAGCTCTCCTTGCATATAGACAATACAAATCAAAAATTTTGAATTTTTCTTAAAATTTTTTTTTTGAGTTTTTGATACTAATTTCAAAACACAATGCACAAGCTTATTATGGGATACCAATTTGAAATTCTAATTAAGTTTAGCATCAACAATCTTTTGCTTCAAAAGATACCGATTGTAAAACAAGCACAAAAACTATCATATATATGTATGAAGAAATTATATCAATTGAGATGGATACATACATATATAGGAAAAGCAAAATATGAGTATATACCAAAAAGGTTTATATTGATACCAATTGCAAATAACCAATGATACCAATAGAAAAATAAGCTTAGGTGTATATATCATAAAATCTACCACATGAAGAATTCGAACTAGTTAAATGAAGGTGTTTAACAACTAGTACGGAATCCTTCAATCAAGGAATAAGTCAAAAGTTTTTCATGAAATATCAATGAAACACAAGGCACTAAAAAACACTCTATCCATAAAGTCCATATCAAAAAGAAGTGAGTGTGCTAGTGTTATGTGGAACATGGTATCATGAAAAATAGCAATAAAACTCAATATTCCTTAAAATTTTGAAATCATGAAATCCATCACAAAAATTTTATTGAAAAATTACAAAATTTTTATTAAAAACAATAATTTATATTTCAAGATATATGTATGTTTTGACAAGACATTAAGTATACATACATATCCTTAAAACACATTTGAGTCTATATATAGATTTGCATGAAAGGCAAATGACTCAAGAGGTATCCATGTATATCTTAATATTTTGGCAAGACAAACATATACATGAAATGAAAGCACATGATCATAGCATAAATCCAAAATGGGAATACAAGTTTAAAATGTAATAATCATCAAAACTTAGGCTATACTAACACACCTAATGGGCACAAATAAGCATTCAAACCCAATCATATATAGATTTATTTGTGATCCATAATGTGTATAAGTATACATCCAAGTGTTGACAAATGCTAACATTTAAACTAATATTCAAATCATGAAGCATCAAATAAATTTTGAAAATACAAAAGAATTTATCCATATGATTACAAATAGGATCATGTGAATCAATTTGAAGAATAGATAACTAGTTTAAATGGATTTTTGACAAACTAGTTAAAGATCCTTCAAAAATACAAAGTCAAATGTTTTCCATGAATAATACTAAATACATAAAAGTTCAAGCACTCATAGTCCATAAAGCTCAAAAATTATCTTTTATCATAAAAGATGAGTGTTCAAAGGTTATGTAAATGGTATTTTCATGAAAATAGAAAGTGAAGCATGAATCTCATGAAAATCTTATTTTTCATCTTAAAACAAATCATATATTTTTCATAAAGTATTTTGTATTTAGCAATGCTTTATGAAAATAGTCATTCAAGCTCAAAAGGATCATAAATCACATTTTGTTGTACAAATCAAAAACATGAAAAATCATTTTTTTTATTATTATTTATTTAAAATACTAATCTTCATGGTATATGTATGATTTATCCAATTCTAACAATATGCATACATATCCCAAATATGAAAAGAGTCCAATATATATTGCATGAAGGCAAATGACTCAAGGGGTATACATGTACATTTATTAGATTTGAATTAAACACACATATACATGAAGTAAGATCAAGGATAGGCATAACAAGTATAAATGACCGAATCATCAAAACTAGCCTATACACATGCATATAGTGGATACAAATGAGCATGAAGTTCAAATATATATGAGTCAATTGTAGTTCACTATTCATATATGTATAAATGCAAGTTTTGACACATTCTACATTTAAGCATGTAAATGCCACATGTAGTACCAAAAAAAATTCTTAAAAACATGAACATGCTATGAATGATATTATGAAAATAAAAAACATGTACATAAATAAAATAGAAGTTTAGAAATTGTTACCAACTCTAAAACTCCAAGCATGGTGGTTGACCCACCAAAATTTCTTGATAGCGGTGCTCCAAGTATGTGTCATTTTAGTTCAAATGCACCCACCATCAAGGCACCAAATCTCTCACGTTTTGAGAGATTCCTCACCTACATCAAATACACAAGGTGGGGTTTTGGTACCCATATTTTCTTGGGTCCTATGGGGTTAGTCTTGTAAGGAACCCAAGCATTTTATTTTTTATCAAAAATAAGAACATTTAACCTTTCATAACAAAATTTTGCTAAATGGCCTTTGCGGCCACAATGTGTACATATGTACACCTTAGCATACTTATGAGTGGGAGTGTGAGCATGATGTGCATCATAAGCATGTGCATGATGTGAATGTGCATGAGTATGAGGAACTTGTTTCTTTTGAAACAAGGATTCCAATCTAGTATGATTGAATGCACATGAGCTCAAATTAGAGCTCAAATTATCAATTTTATTTTTCAAATTTTTAATCTCATTTTGATCAATGTGAGCATGAGAAGCATGATGAGATATAGAATCACTTTTCTTTTTCTTTTGTGAAACAAATTCTTTCTTTTTCACAAATTTTCTTTTCAAAGATTATTTTCTTGAAAAACATCTTCCTTTTGTTTTTCCACCAAATCAATCTTATTTTTCAAAATCATATTTCCTTCACATAAAACATTCAATTTAGACATTAAGGAAATATTCTCATTTTTCAAATCTTCATTTTCTTTTTCTAAGCATGCCATTTTATTTTCTAAAGAATCTTTATCATTAAGCATGGCATCAAAATTCTTTTTCAAAATTTATTATCTTTTTCTAAACATGCAATGTTACTTCTAAAAGAGTCATGTTCTACATGCATGCAATCAAGTTCCTTTTTCAAATTTTTATTTTTCTTTTAATCATGTCATATTTTTCAAGCACAAGATGACAAAAGGTAGCAAGCTCATCATATGACATGTCTACATCCTCATCATCGGATTCGGTGTTTACCTCAAGGGGGTATCCCTTGGACCATATAGCATACGTTGGAGATGTCGCTTCCAACGTCCGAATCGCTCCCCGCATAGTATAGGTCCTTTTCGCCAAGGGAGGTGATGATGTTCCAAGCTACAAAAGCCGAATCAACGTTAGAAACCCTAGATAAATAATCATCATTTAGGGTTGACTTAATAGTATGAAGGGCTTTTGCATTAGCCTCAATGTTCTTACCATTTAAGCAATATTCTTTATTAGTTGTGACAAGATATACACTAAGGCCAAGTCCTTTGAGGAACAAAGACATCTTAACCTTCCAAATTTGGATGTTAAGAATGTCAAAGGTGGGTGGTGACATGAAGTCCATAGTGTGTGTACAAAATATTGTGATTAGCCTAAAAGTAGGATCTTTAACTCTAGGTTGTTAGACCCAATATCAAGAGCACTTGGCTCTGATACCAATTGTAAGATCACCTAGAGGGGGGGTGAATAGGTGATGGCTAATCTAATGGTCACTTATGAACAAATAATGCGGAATTAAAACTAAGTTGACCAAATTAAACTTCTTTTAATTGAACACTTATGTATAACACAAGAGTGTTGCCGAATTCCCCTTGCGAGGCTCTGGACAAACTCCTCTAAATTCCCCTTGAATGGGTTGAGGTGCCGCGTTGGCTCTCTTGGTTGAATACTAGTGTTAATAACAATCCCAAGCAAGTATAGCAATTATGAGCACAAAGGTATATCATGCATATAAGAGATAAAGACTATAAAGTAATGCAAGATATAAGTGAGACAAAAAGAGTAAGAGAGCAAGAGTGAGCAATCGCAAATACAAAGGGTTTGTTTCGAGGTTCGAGCACACTTGCTCTACATCCCCGCTTTCGACACACGAAGGATTTCTACTATGCACGATCCAACCGGATCTCTCCTTGGTGCCGCAACACCTACAAGCCCTCGGACTCCCAAAGTCCCTTACACACCACAAGCCCACCGCTTGTCGAGGCCGCACCTCGTACAACAAGTCCGCACCCGAACTCAAAACACCGCGAGCACACTTGCCCGCTTCCTCAAATACAAAGAAAGATCTTGGTGATCTAAACACTTGATCACCTAACAACACTCTCACTACAACACTCCTATAGGATAGATATAACTATGGATGCTCAAGTGTAGTGTGAGAAATCAAGGAAAGAATTTTAATGGAAAACTCAAGAAATCACAATAAACACTCTCTTGATAAAATCCCTTTTGATAGGAAATATTGGCACTCTATTTTGTGGAGAAAACTCTGCTAAAAGAATGGAAATAACTGGACAAAAGCTCTCCTAAAATCTTAGCTTCAAACAATGACAAAACCCCTTTTATAGAGGCCAGAAAAAACTAGCCGTTGGGATCTGTCAGTGCTGTCGGTCGACCGGGCCGGTCGACCGCCAACGGTCAAAATCCGACCGTTGGAGCCCCGGTCGACCGTCCTGGTCGACGATAAAACCCGAGAGCACAGCTCTCTCCAGCGGTCGACCGTCCCGGTCGACCGGCCACTGTGCTGACAACGTGCACAAGGCTGTGCACGTCGGTCGACTCGGACGGTCGACCGACCATGGTGCAGTCGACCGGTCCGGTCGACCGACTTGGCCTGTCAGCCAGTCCTCAGGTCTGCACAGTTACGGGATTTGAAAATAGGTCTTTTCACTCAATAAAAATCCCATAAATTCACAGTAAATCTAAAAAATAGTTTAATCACAAAAAAACTGTTTTTCTAAAAATATGTTTTTCTAAAACTTGTTTTTCCATAACTTCACAAAATACAAAAACAAGATATTTGAGTTCATTTTAAAGCATAGTGTGTATGGATATGATCCACTACACAATCAAGATGAAATATCTATGTTTTTGATATTAAGCATAAAACTTGGTTTTGGTTGAAGGATAAGTATATGAGAACCACCAAAAACCAAACTTGTATTTTTCCAAAATTCAAAATCTTTTCTACTTTAAAAATCTTTTATGAAAGCAATCCTATCAAGAGTTCTATCAAGAGTGTGTGTGTGATATAACTTGAGCAATCCACCAACTTATCTATCCTTTACATATTTTCTAAAAACAATAAAATCTTATACCTAGACACAAGTCTTCATCTTCTTGAAGTCTTCCCTTGAAGGCTTCTCATCTTCTTGACTTGGTCCAAGCTTGATCCAAAGCTCCTTGGATCACCCCGTGCTAGCTCCAAATCTTGACATTTAATCCTTTGTTGAGCTTTGCACCTACTAAGATCTTGATAAAGATTCTATCACTAATTAAACACAAGATCATTAGTAAACATAATTTCATGAGTTGATCATCATCAAAACTAGGGTGATAGGCCTTTGGGCCAACAATGCTGACATGGATGAGGCTGTAGCAAACAAAATTATGAAACTGAGTTTTTTTTAATTATGAAGCGAAATAGGTGGCTGTAGCAAAATATTCCTTATAGAAAAATTAATTGATAAAATTAAATTATGATTTAACTCAAAAAAATAAGATTTAAGATATAGAAAATTTTGCTACAGTTAAAAACTTTGCTTTATAATTTGAAAAAAACTTAGCTTTATAATTTTGTTCGCTACAGCCTTATCCATGTCAGCATAGACTGATTCATCCCAGCCAACACTTCTTTGTATATTTTTATTTTCTCTTTCATCCTTCCCCATCACCCCCGACGTTGCTTTCCTGCGATGCAGAGTAATTCGCGGACCGACCTGCATGGTCAGTCCGCCATAGGGGTTGAAAGTGGGCGGAGAGTATTCAATTTACATAGAGTACTTTCAAATGTATCGCGTGAGGTAAAAAAATGAAAAACAAAAGCCCTCGGTGGTGATTAGATTAAAGTGTACTGCGTAGCATAGGGGCTAACGAGTCATGTCCACGAGGAGGAATACGATGCAAGCTTTTTGGTATTTTGTTCAAAAACAAGTAGAGTTTTCTATTTTTAAAAGAATGAAAGAATAGAATACGGTTTGGTTGAGGGTTTAGTTTAAAGATTTGGAAAAAGAAAATAAAGAAGATTTTGAAAGAAGTGATGGAACTTATTTAATGATAACAAATGTAATTTGTACTATTTTTGTGTATTTTTAGATATTTGTTAAAAGCCTTGATCACACACACAAATAGTCTTATTAGTTGACTTGACCCTTTCTATAGTCGTCTAATACAGTTGATAGTCGACTTATCATAAGTTTATAGTCGACTAAGTCCTGTCTAGAAAAGATATCAACTTTCTATTTCTTGACTGTTAGCAGCACTAGTCGACTTACCTACATCACTAGTCGACTAATCCATGTTGTAGTCGACTAAACCATTTCTGCTGGTCGACTAATTATAGTTTCCAGAAACTTATCATCTGTGTCAGTCTTGATGTAGTCGACTTGCTTCCTTGACTAGTCGACTAACCCAGGCAAATTATCATATCCTAGTTGACTAACCTCCATCCCTAGTTGACTTATAACAGTTCTGACTGTTAAACAGCTATTATTTTTTGTGTTTATCCAACGTTTTAATATTCAAATTTGTTTTGATAACTACCCTAACTGATCATAGATTTCAGTTATAAATAGGGATGTTGTCCTAGGCTAAATACACCAATTCATATGATTAGTTTTCTGTCCAAATCTCTTTTGAAAAATTCTATTTTCCAAGAAACTAGTTTTCACTTTCTATTCTTCACACAAATTCCAATTTTCTAGTGAAGAATTCTGAGAGTCCATAAGAGTCCTTGTTCACGATCACATACAAGTCTCAAGGCTTATAGGTTATTTTGTAATCACTCAAAGAGAAGTATTGTACAAGGTTATCTTCTTGGTGTTGAGAAAAGGTGTAAAAAAAAATTATCTTCTTGGAGAAGAGAAGAGTTGTACGGATTAGGTAAAGGTTGTTTTGTCAAGTGGTGTATAAGGTGTAGGTTTTGGGTGTACAAAATCAAGGATAAGGAAAATCTCAAGCGGGTTACTTGGGGACTGGATGTAGATCAAGAGGACCGAACCAGGATATAAAATCTCTTGTGTTTACGTTTGCATTATTTTTTAGATTTATTTTCTTTCTTGCAAGTTATTTCATTAAACGCTAATTATCTTTGTTTTTAGTGTTGTGTTGACATAATATTTATATCCTACAATTGGTATTAGAGCTCTGCATACCCAGTCAACATCCTACAAAGATGGCAACGGAGTTTCCTTTATCACAATTCAGAGAAGGACATTCTACACAACGTCCATCACTATTTGATGGTGTTTGCCCAAAGGCCTTTCACTCTAGTTTTGATGATGATTAACTCATATAGTTATGTGTACTAATAATCTTGTGATTTTAGTTTCAGATCATTAATCAAGATATTAGTTGGTGATTAGCTTCAACAAGATGCTTTGGAAGCTATTCACATGGTGATTCAAGAGCCCGAGCGTCAAAGATGATATCTAGCACTCATTGGAGTCAAGCTCGGTGGATCATGAAGTTTTGGATCGAGTCGGCTTGGAGACGGCGCTCTACAAGAAGTCATCGGTACATAGTTTAGTTTTGTGTTTAGATCCATGTGTAAAGATTAGAATAGTATGATATGCTCAAGTTCACAATACACACACGTTTCATGTTTTGGTTTTCGGTTTTTGGTTTAACCGATCTTGGTTTCATGAATAGATATATCAAAACAAGTTTACATGGTTTAATGTATATTAGATTTGTTCTTTATACATGCATGCTTCAACTATTTAAACAAACTTAGCTTGATAGTCTATTTCATGTGTTTTATGTTTTGGTATTTCTAACAAAACATATTTTTGGAATTAAAGTCAAAAACATGGATATATATATATCCATATGCATCATGCTTCAAAGTGTTTTAATATCATGTTTTTGTATTTGGAAGAGTTTTGGACAAAACGTATTTTCTATTCAAAAATCCAAGTTTTAGAATATACAGTTTTTGATTTTTGGTAAAATTTCTATAACACAAAAATGGCTCATAATGTTTGAAATTTGTGTTAAAAATTTTAACACAAGTTTATATTTCAATGTAAAATGATAAAAACTATTTTTTTGTATTTTTAGAAAATTTATGGAATTTTTTAGAAGTAAAAATAACCTGTTTTTTCAGACCTGAACTAGCTCTGCCAGGCTAGGTTGGTCGACCGGACGGTCGACCGGACCATATAGCCGGTCGACCGTAGCGGTCGACCGACGTGCATGGATACGTGCATGCTGGCTGCCCCTTGAGCCGGTCGACCGCACGGTCGACCGACTGAGAGCAGGATGCTCTCTGTTTGCGCACGGTCGACCGAGCGGTCGACCGGCCAGAGAGCTGTTGCTCTCTGGTTCTGGGGAAGGTCGACCGCCCGGTCGACCGGTAGCTGCCACGGTCAAATATGACCGTTGGTCGGTCGACCGGTAGGCCAATTTTGACAGTTTCTGCTGCAAACGCCTATATTTTTCTGAGGGCTATAAATACCCCATTAATGGCCTGTTTTCTCTATGATTTTTTGTGCGAATTTTTCCTTACTCTCTGGTGTTTTCACAGCAATCAAAAGAAGTTTTGGGATTTAAATTGAAAATCCATTTGGTGTTTTGCTAGGGTTTGAAAAATCAAAGAAAAGGGTTTTTGGGAAAAGTGTTTGATTGAACTTCTTCATCTTGGTTTCTAGTTTTCCCAAGGATTTTCTTTGTGATTTTGATTTCCATTCCATTGGTTTTCTCCACACTTGAGCTACATCTACTTTCTTATTCTATAGGATCTTTGTGTGGGAGAATGAAATTGTTTGTGGTTGTTTGTTAGACCACCAAGTTGTAAACCCTTCATTTGCTTGGCTTTGTGCCTTTCCCTCATTGTGTTGAGGAGGTTGTGCATTTGGGTTGTATCCTCAAGTTGTGAGGTGATTGTTTGTTGGCTTGGTGCTTTGCCTCAAGGAGGAGGTTGTGTTTGTAAGGAGAGGAGTTGGGTACTCCTTGTAATTGTTATTGCCCCAAATCCTCGGTGGAGGTTCCCTTGTGGGAGTCCTTTGTGGACAAGCTAGTGGACTTGAAATCCTTTTGGGTGAAGGCGGGGACGTAGAGCTGGGTGCTCGAACCTCGGAAACATATCTTGTTATTTGTGCTTGATCCCTTGACTCTTACTCTATCTCTCTCTCTCTTTTTACTTTGCGCATATTGCTATATCATATACTTGCTTGTGTGTGCATCAATTGTTGTAATTGCAATTAAGTTTTAAATTCCGCATTTAGTTCTCTAGATTAGCCATATCACCTATTCACCCCCCCTCTAGGTGATTTCAATTTGTATCAGAGCCTACGCTCCTGATATTTAGGTTTAACCACCTAGGAGTGAGATCTTGGTTTGCTAATCTTCATTTGCATTTTCATTTGCACACATTTAGTTTGCACTCATGGATAGCCCTCCTATGTTTGACTTTTTTAGACTTGATGTTTGGAAGGCCAATATGAGTAGTCATTTGAAAACCCTAGGACATCTAGTTTATCAAGCCACTACTGATGAATCCTACCCAAATCATAACAAGCATAAAAAGGCTAATGCATTAGCACTTAAAACACTTAGAGCATCTCTTAATGAAGATCTTTTATCGGTGTTTGATCATTATGATTCGGCTTTTGCAGTTTGGAGCATATTGACTTCTCCCGAGCTACCAAGGATTATCAACAAGGTTAGAAGATCTAGGAGAGACAAGTTCGACGAGCATTGCCTCATGGTCCAAGGGAAGAACTCCCTTGAGGTACAATCGCATTCTCAAATAGATGATAGCTCTAGATCATATTGCTATGGATGTTTAAAAGTTTAAAATTTAAATATAGAACTTGCCACAAAGCTTGAAATTTTTTTGGAAAAACATAATCTTTTGAAAAGAAGAATCTTGAACTAAAAGAAGAAATGAAGGATTTGTGTTCAAATTTGAATCGATTTTGCAAGAGAAGGAAGAGATTACTAGTGAACGGGACTCACTAAGATCTCAACTAGACCTTGCCCTAAAAGAGATTGATGTTTTAAAAGGCAAAAATGATTGTGATGATGTTGTGAAAAACAATGAGGTTTTATCTTCAAAATTGGATTTTGTTTTAAAAGATAACCTTGCTTTGAAAAATGAAATTGATTTCATTACAAAAGAATTAGATTTAGTTTTAAAGAAAAATGAATCTTTAAAAATTGATATAGATTCTCATGTTTGCCATGCTAGTGTAGCTTCTTCTTCTAGCACACCTATTGCATGCTCCACTTTATCTTCTAATATTGAAAATGACATAAATGTTTTGAAGAAAAGTGTAGATTGTTGGGCTCCACTTTGAGCCAATGTACATTGAATCATACACGCTTGGAAACCTTGGTTCGCAAGAAACAAGTTCCATCCTTACATGTACACCCATCACGGCATACACATGCTCATCACGGACACAACCATAACATGTATGCTCATGTGTACACGTGTACACATTGTGGACGAAAGGGCCACCTTGCTAGATTTTGCTATGATCGTTTACATATTGAAAATTTAGCAAATAATCTTGTTTGGATTAGGAAAGATACTAACTCCCGTGGACCCAAAGAAAATGGGTACCAAAGACCACCCCTTTGATTTTTGATGTAGGAGTGGGCTCTCGCATAACGTGAGAGTGTTGGTGCCTTGAAGTGGATGCGTTCCGTGCTTAAAGGAAACAATTTGGATGCATCACTTTCAAGGAGAGTTGGTGGAGAGGACCACCATTGGTTTGGAGAACTAGAGAAGTACCTTCATCGGTTTGGTATCTATCTCTAACTCCCATTTTTATTTGCATGCTTTTCATGTTCATCATTCTATAGCATGTCTTATTGTTCATTATGCTTATGTCATGTTGATTAGTTTAGTGTTATACATGTTTAGTTACTTGAGACACCCATGTTTTATATGGATCTATATCTATG
This sequence comes from Agave tequilana, assembly GCA_038442645.1. Classification (NCBI taxonomy): domain Eukaryota; kingdom Viridiplantae; phylum Streptophyta; class Magnoliopsida; order Asparagales; family Asparagaceae; genus Agave; species Agave tequilana. The sequence continues at coordinate 87,252 of JAVJIF010013228.1, forward strand.
TGTTCTCACCTTGTTTTTAACTAATATGTATGCCCTAGATCTAATTCATATGCATATACATAATGATCATATGGATGGTTATGATGTTTTGTTTTGATAACTCATGTTTTGTTTAGTATGATTGAATACCATGATTATTAGACCTTTGATATGCATGTATAGCTTTTGAGATCACTCTTGCTTAATATGGGCTATTTATTGATTGTGTTCTCACCCATGTTTTGCTATCTGTTCATCATAGTTCTAATAGCATGTGGATTTACTTCATGATCATTTTTATGTCTATCATGTTGATTTATGTGTCGTTTTATGCTTCATGATTTGGATATACATTTAGATGTTAGTTCTCATAAGATTAGGATTTATACTTGTACATATAGTGGGCCACAAATAAATCTTTATATATGTTTGTGCTTAAATGCCTATTTGTACCCATTAGATGTGCTAGTATAGTCTAGTTTTGATGATTCATGCATTTTAACCTATATTCCCATTTTGGATATGTTTTTACGATTATGTGTTTTAACTTCATGTATATGTCTATCTTGCTCAAACTATTGATTATACATATACATCCTTTGAGCCACGTGCTTTCATGCATATACCTTTGTGGACTCATTGTGTTTAGGATATGTATGTATACTTTAGTTTGTACATAACATACATATGCCTTGAAGTTTAAATCGTTTTGGTGATTTTCATAATTTTCATGTTTTTAGGTAATTTCAATTGGTAATGAAAATTTGGTGTTTCATGTTTTCATGTTTTCATGTTTTTAAGAATTTCACATGAGCTTAATTGAATATTTTCATGTTGATATGTGTCACATAACACTTGTACACTCACTTTATTAGTTTACTCATGATTTGTTTTATTCCTTACTTGAAGGATTTCGTACTAGTTTAAAGTTTTTCCTATAACTAGTTTGTATTCTTCACTATGGTAGAGATTTTCAAACATACTACATTTTCAAACCTATTTTTGAAAACCCTACCTTCAACGGGCGGTTGGATGGGCGATCATGCTCATGTATACTTTATAATGAAAATCATTTAAAAACTTGAACCATGATTGGGAGGATAGGAATATGAGATATACACTTGATCTTATTGTTGTTTCAATTGGTATCATTGAATTCTTTAAATTGGTATCAATCTTAACATTTCTTGTATACTCATATATTTTTGTGCATGTATGCTTTTATTTCAAATAGTATCAATTTCGATTGGTATCTAACTTTTCATACATATATGTGTTTTAGTTGTGCTTACTATATTTCTATATCTTAGAGCACAAATTTTGATTATGCTAAGGCTTGAGCTTCAACTTTGTTTCAATTGATTTAGCTTTCAATTGGTATCTTAATTCGAGCCTACGCATAGTTTTAATTGGTATTTCATAAAGGAGGAGAAAATCTTGTATTTCATCTTTCAATTGGTATTTAATATTCCACTCCCTTACTTTATGATAGAAAAATAATAATTTCAATTGGAATTTTATGCCTTAAAGAATGTTTAATTTCAATTGGTATCAAGATTGTTTATTTACAATTGGTATGTTGTTTGTTTACTTATCAATTGGTATCAAGATTTTTTTTTCAATTGGTATAGTTTCACTTTTAATTGGTATCAATATGCACTTCCTTGACACATTTTTAATTGGTATCATAATTGATTTTAGACAAAAAGGGGGAGAACATCCTTGATTGATTCTTGTTTGAATAAAAAGAGGAGAAGAATATGTTTTATTAGTTTTGTTTTGTTTTAAACCCTTTGTTGATGATTGACAAAAAGGGGAGAAGAATTTGAGTTTATATGCATGTTTGTATGCATGATTTATGTTTTTATTAAGTTCAATTGGTATCAAAAGCTTTATTTAAAGAACATGTTTATTTTTGGTAACAAGAGCTTGTAAAAGAGATCATTAGTTTTGTTTTGCATATATTAAGTTTAATTGATTTCTAGAACATGTTTATTTGTTTTTAAAAATTCATTGGTATTCATTGGTATCTCGAACCTTTTATTGTTTTATGCATATCTATGCATGTTTCGTGTTTCATATTCATTGCATATTTATGTGTATTTGTTTATGCATAAGTTAAGGGGGAGCTTCTTTGAAGCTTAACTTTAATCCATGCATATATAACTCCATGAGTTTGTCATCATCAAAAAGGGGGAGATTGTTGGCCCAAAGGCCTTTCACTCTAGTTTTGATGATAATTAACTCATGTAGTTATGTGTACTAATAATCTTGTGATTTTAGTTTCAGATCATTAATCAAGATATTAGTTGGTGATTAGCTTCAACAAGATGCTTTGGAAGCTATTCACATGGTGATTCAAGAGCCCGAGCGTCAAAGATGATATCTAGCACTCATTGGAGTCAAGCTCGGTGGATCACGAAGTTTTGAACCGAGTCGGCTTGGAGACGGCGCTCTACAAGAAGTCATCAGTACATAGTTTAGTTTTGTGTTTAGATCAATGTGTAAAGATTAGAATAGTATGATATGCTCAAGTTTACAATAACACACGTTTCATGTTTTGGTTTTCGATTTTTGGTTTAACCGATCTTGGTTTCATGAATAGATATATCAAAACAAGTTTACATGATTTAATGTATATTAGATTTGTTCTTTATACATGCATTCTTCAACTATTTAAACAAACTTAGCTTGATAGTCTATTTCATGTGTTTTATGTTTTGGTATTCTAACAAAACATATTTTTGGAATTAAAGTCAAAAACATGGATATATATATGTTCATGTATATCAGATTTCTATCCATATGCATCATGCTTCAAAGTGTTTAAATATCATGTTTTTGTATTTGAAAGAGTTTTGGACAAAACGTATTTTCTATTCAAAAATCCAAGTTTTAGAATATACGGTTTTGGTTTTGGCAAAATTTCTATAACACAAAAATGGTTCATAATGTTTGAAATTTGTGTTGAAATTTTTAACACAAGTTTATATTTCAATGTAAAATGATAAAACTATTTTGTGTATTTTTAGAAATTTTATGGAATTTTTTAGAAGTAAAAATAACCTGTTTTTTCAGACCTGAACTAGCTCTGCCAGGTTAGGTCGGTCGACCGGACGGTCGACCGGACCATATAGCCGGTCGACCTAGCGGTCGACCGACGTGCGGATACGTGCATGCTGGCTGCCCCTTGAGCCGGTCGACCGCGCACGGTCGACCGACTAAGAGCAGGATGCTCTCTGTTTGCGCACGGTCGACCGAGCGGTCGACGGCCAGAGAGCCGTTGCTCTCTGGTTCTGGGGACGGTCGACCGCACGGTCGACCGGTAGCTGCCACGGTCAAATATGACGTTGGTCGGTCGACCCGTAGGCCAATTTTGGCAGTTTCTGCTGCCAACGGCTATATTTTTCTGGGGCTATAAATACCCCATTAATGGCCTGTTTTCTCTAAGATTTTTTGTGCGAATTTTTCCTTACTCTCTGGTGTTTTCACAGCAATCAAAGAAGTTTGGGATTTAATTGAACAATCCATTTGGGTTTTTGCTAGGGTTTGAAAAATCAAAGAAAAGGGTTTTTGGAAAAAGTGTTTGATTGAACTTCTCATCTTGGTTTCTAGTTTTTCCAAGGATTTTCTTTGTGATTTTGATTTCCATTCATTGGTTTTCTCCACACTTGAGCTACATCTACTTTCTTATTCTATAGGATCTTTGTGTGGGAGAAAGAAATTGTTTGGGTGTTTGTTAGACCACCAAGTTGTAACCCTTCATTTGCTTGGCTTTGTGC